>JAAAKG020139762.1:0-12276 GCA_010014905.2 Druon quercuslanigerum | reverse complement strand
TTCTACACACTAAAATGTTATTCATAACACAAATAAAGTGTTAATTTTAACATTTGCTTTGTGTTACTCAGATCAACAAAATTTAAATTAGTAATTAATTAATCTTAATCAATAGTTGCTACTTTATAACAAGTTAGTAGCAATTGATGGTCAGGATTAATGATGTATTAATTAATAAGCTCGTTAATTATATATTAATGGAAAATAATTTTTTTTTATTCATTTTTATTCAGTGTCACAAAGTACAATATGTGAAATGAGAATAATAAACTATTCCACATAATTTTTATAAGGTTTATTTAATATTCTGTTCTCAAAATTATTATTACAAAAATAATCAGTTACAAGTACCAATTCTTTGCTACAGTTTTCATAAATTTCCCAACTCTTAATATAAGGTAAATCTTCAATTTTTAAAATAATAGTAGCGGAAGTTGGAGCAACTAAGTATCCTAAACAAGAAGATAATACTCCCAATGTTATATTTTAGTTTTCGGAAGTTATAATAAAAATTACACTTTACTTACTTACTTAATAATTGACATACGCTAAAGTTGTATATCTTTTACTTGTTTAATGACTCCACGTAATGACATAAACAAAAAACCACCAAAAAATAAAATTTCACTGAGGCTAATTCGTACGTGTCTATGCTTTTATGGCATGCAGTAACTGTACATACTCCCGAGATCCCGCGCAAAATAAAGCGCAGCGTCATAATTTAACATAGCTTTGTGTAATTTCAACATATTATTTGTGTTACCATAGAACCTATATACACAGTCTTTATGTTAAATTAACATTTAAAAAGTGTTATTTATAGCACTAACCGAATGGGAAGATTTTTTAACATCAATTTTGTGTTGATTATCGAGTGACATAAAAAAGTGTAACTTTGCTCTGAAATAACACTTAAGTATGTTAAAAAATGCATGGATTGATCAATACAAACAGTATGTGTAGAATAAACATAAATTTTGTGTAAAAAAATCATCTACGTAAAATTTTATGTTAAATTTTACGAGAAATTTTTTACTGTGTAAAGAACACACTTGGGTTGCAAAGTTCCTATGATCTCTTATCATTTTTTACTTTAAATATATTTTTATAAACAGAGTTTATAACAAACTGGTAAATTTTTTTTAATCAAGCTACTTTTGTCTTTCTTCTTTTGACATATGACATATGAAATATTTAAAACTGGTTTCTTTGTTACTTCATTATGCACATACTAGTTAGCAACGAAGTGCATGAAGGGGGACCTACAGCTTTAATTAGAATTTTAACTACTAAAAATACGGAAAATGTCTATAGGAAAAATTGCAGAGGTCAGCGGTCGAACCGCGGAATTCTTATAAAAGTATCATTTATAGACAAAATTCCTGATTAATCTTTAGCTGCATGAAACAATATCAACGTGGTGCATTCACAGGAACATAAAAAGGTGATTTTTTGCAGACAATTTGCCTGTCAAATTATAGTTCATAACTAATCTTATTATAATTTATATATTATTATTTATAATAAAATGATAAAAATAATATTTTCTATAAGCTTAGCGTGTATACTTCAATCGTTGAATGTGTACAATTTAATGTGTGCAGTTTCAATGTGTAGATTTATCAGATAACGAAATTTACAATTCAAAAGAATTAATGTGCAGTGCTATTATGTGTAGACTTCATGTGTAGATTCTCATGTGGTGAATTTAATGTGTATAGTTGACCACCTTCATTTAATCTCTACACGCAATGTGTAGAGTTGCACAATGTGTAGATTCGATATGTGTAGTATGGATACCCATCCGTTGAGAATTGTGCAGTTTCTTATTGAAGCCGGATTTTTACTCCTTATTTCGTTTTTGCCGAGGGGCTATTCACTTAAAAAATCTCATGACGACTGGCGACTAACTTATTTGAAATCCTAAAGTCGTATCACGTCGTCAGCAGCCAAAGCCGGTTAAAGGTGTGCGGGGGGGGGGGGGGAGGGGGGGGGGGGGCAAAAAAAAAGTTGTCTTGCCATTTTTTGAAAATATTCATTGCAGTTGATAGATTAGTAGAGATTCTTAGAGGCAAAATCATTAATAATTTCTCCGAAGTCCATTTCTCGAAGTAAATCACTCTCTATACTGAGCAATGGAAAATGTGCAAAACGTTTTTGTGTCATCGTCGTACGTAGCCTATTTTTAATAATTTTTATTTTGGAAAATGAACGCTCTCCGCTGCAATTAGCCACCATCAATACAAAGTACATTTTCAACGTAATCTCAATGTTAGGAAATTCAGCGCTTAAGTGTTCATTCATCAGAATCCTGCAGAAGAATATTTCTTTTGGTTAACTATCGACATTGTAGTCCTTTTTAAAAAGTCCACAGTAATACACTCACTGCCAAAAAATAATTGACAATCTCGCAACACGCTGCTCACTTATTATTTGTTTACATCGGACTGGTAACTTAAGTCTGTGGTGAATGAAGCGCTCCATAGAGATATTGCACACAGAGTAGATACGCTATAGGCGCGCGCATGACCTAATAAATATAGTCCAGCTACGCGCAACTATAAAAACTGAGCCAGTTAGAACCCGGCGCTTAGTTTTTCCATCTTGGATAAGTAGGGCGGCAAATGCAAGTGATTTCAAAATGTAAAATGTTAGAATTAAAATTTCTGCTCATTATTAGGTATAGAAACATTTCAAATTGAATTATTTGCATTATAATTTGTATTTTTTATAAATTTTATGTAGAATGAAAATTTTCCTAGTTTGGGTATATACTTCATTGTTCATTAGTTTCTTAAAAATGGAAAATTTTATTGCTATAAACTTTTTGGATCCTTATTTATTAATGACATTTTTAGCCTAAAATTAATCTTTGCGTGTTAAAACTTACACTATTTTCTTTAAAAAATGATGGTTTTCATTGAAAGTTAACTAAAAAAAAAAATTCTTTCCTTTTCTTTGAAAATTCATCTTTCTTATTTGTAATTTATTTTTTTATTGAAAATTCTTTTGTCTTTAAAAAAGATAATTCTTTTTAGCTTTAAAGTTTAACTATTTGGGTTTTAGTTAGAGTCTAACCTTTTTTTGTTCGAAAATTGGAACATTTGGTGGAAAACACATCTTTTAAAGTTAAAAATTCAACTATTTTGTTTAAATTCATCTTTTTTGTCAAAAAATAAACTATTTTAAACAGAATATTCATTCTTTTGGTTTAAAAATTTATTTTTTTTTGGTCGAAGAGTCATCCCTATTATTTAAAAATGGCCGTTTTTTGTTAAAAATTAAACTGTGTAAATATCACTTTTTTGGTAAAAAATCCGTAATTACTTTTTACTAAAATTCGTTGCTACTTTGCCATAATTTATTATGGCAAATGATATGCCAAGTGACCGTAGACGTTTTTGTTTAAGGTGTTTGTTCTTAAACACTTGCAGTTTTATTTTATTCACTAGTTCTTTCGTCCAATTGTTCCGGAGTTTTAGGTTCATTTATTTTCTTTTCATCCTGGGCTATCATTGTATTTAATTTTTGATCGAATTCCGTTTCACTATCTAGTTTAAAGACATTGGTATCTTCTATAGTACATTTTCGTTTTGATCGCGTATCTCTATTATCCATTATTTGATCCTGCGCAAATTTTGCTTCTTTATTGATAAAAGGACTAGGATTTGACGGGTTCGAATGTGTAACTAGATAATTTTTCCAAAATGAAGTTTTTACTTTTTCTTGTTGGAGATAATTTCTTCCTAAAATTCCATCTGTACTGAGAGGAAAATGTGGAACGACAAAGTGAAAACTCACCGTGGAATTTTCTATGGGCAGATTTATCGTGACTATAGTTGAAGTTTTAGTTTGAGTCTATTCCGATATGCCTATGGATTCAGTTTTACTTACTGGTAATACTTGGTTTAAGGAATCTGATTTTATAACATTATTGTCTACTCCGGTGTTAACTAGAAAAGATGCTTTGATTTTATTGAATCCAGGGGATAAAAATTCTACGGCTGGGGATTCTAAATTAACTTTTGCATCGGAATTTCTTCGTATTTAATCAGAAATTGTATTCTTGTATGACGCTTCTAGATCTCTGTGCTCGTTTGGCCCTCTTTCTTCATCTTGCTCGTCGCAGCGTCTGCTCGGAGAGCAGATTATTCTCATTTATCTGATAGTAGGTATTGTGATATCCATCCTGTATTTTGTAACGGATTTGTTTGTAAATAGGGATTGCGTGTGTAAGGATGCTCGTATGTTGGAAAGTCATTAGATGATAAACAAGGACTGTCCTCAGTTGCACTGTTTGGAAATTCAGGTATATGAGAACGTCTGTGATCCGGATTTTTGGGTGTACCGGATGTTCTCATAAACTGGACATAGGGGCTAGGATTACGATCCCGTGACCATGAGTAATGATGCTGAATTCCTGAATATAGTGGCTTGTTTGTAGCAGTATAATTTGAACCTCCCGGCGAATAAGAATGTTTCATTATGCCCGAGTGATATAGTTTCAGATCTCAATTTCGGTATGAAACAGGATGTGACGTCCCGAAATGTTTCGAGCTCACACGCCGTTCTTTTCAGGGTTCTACCCAGTGATGCAGAGAGCATTACTATATTTAGATTTAATTAGAATTTATGATTATTGTATACTGCTATTTTGTTACCTTAGTTTAATTTTGAAATGTACTCAATACCTAATATTATGTTATCTCAATTAAATTTCGTATGACATTCACATGCTTGGGGAAGTTTGCGAGTCAACCTTCGTGAGACGTCTGGGGTTTTCCACCCATTAGAGTTTACGGTTTGCTTCCCTAAGAATAAATTCCTATTTTCCTTCGATATTCTCGCTAAATTTCGAGCCTTACAGTCCCTATAATAACACGATTCGAAAGATTAGTCTACCCAGATTTGGAACTAAATACTCTGAACGAGACAACCTTTTCTCAAATAAAAAAACTCTCTTCGATTTCAATATCGCCATAAAATAAACAAAAATAACCTCGGCCTTGGAAAACTGGATTTACGGGACTCGATTCAATCTTTCTCCAAAAACTCTTCTCTATTTAGGGTTCTTAAGTCTTTACTTTCTCCCATTCTTCCTTCCACCTTCGTCAAATAACCCCCTCTTGAACCAGCCTCCCTTGAGTAGGGCGGAAGCCACTGACGTCACGGCGGCTAATTGCTCATTTTCCGGAGTAGGTGGAAAGTAGTCTCTTTTTGGCAAGCTCGGCGTGAACATCAATTTTGACTGGTAGGTCCTCCAGACCCTACGCGCAAGTAGGGCACTAATTACTCAAATTCAGCAGTCTCAATAGCTGTTAACTGTTACGTACTGTGGAAGCGGACCCCCTAAGCAAGGAAAATTGTACACCACCAGCAGCTAACTCATGTATTACTAAGTAAATAAACATTACGTTAACCGAATTTACCTTTATATTATCTCAATTTACTACCCAAATTCATCTTTTCTTTATCGCGTGAAGAAAGCAAGGTTAGTTTCAACTCTTTGGAGCAGGCAAGTTCCCACAACTCTTGATATCATTGCCGCTCGAAAGATCAAGCAGAATTATATTTTCTTTTAATTATACTTACGAGAGTAAATTCTACAATATCACATAGCCACCGCCATTTCTAATCGCTGTGATGTGACAAGGAGCTCTTGTGAATCGCACTTGTGGTTTGAGATTACGGTCCCTTGAATCTGAGTAGCTAGGTTGATAATACCTAAGTTCATGATAATAACTTGTTGAGTAGTGATTATTTAATTTTTGTCTAGCCTCGTATTTGAGCGCAACTTTTAAAGCATTGTCTAAACTAGAGGGGTCTCTTGAACTACATTAGGGTATTTATCTTCGAATGCGACTTGCGCTCCTGATTTTAAAAGTGTCACGCAATCAAAGAATTCACTGACGTTTTCTTCTTGTCTCATTGTAACAGTAAAAATCTCATGCAGATACCACACGTAAGTTTTACGGGGGGCAAAACGCTGTTTTCAATGTTTTATTAAATCATTCACGGATGTAAAATTTTTCCCAGAAATACAGTTTTTTGCCGCACTTTTTAATCGAGCTATAACTGCCTTAAGGTATTACTTTTTACAAGTAGCTGGCACGGATGATTCACTATTTATAATGTCTTGAATGAAGTCTCTTACTAGCCAATTTTTTTGTCATAACTGGGGATATTTAAAAATCCTTGCTGTACAGAAAAGCACTCTGCCATGGATGTCATCGTGGCCTTACTAAGTGTACGGCTGACATCGTCACCGAATTGAGTTTCATTTGAGTCGTTCGGCGGTTTTTAAATGTTTGTATTTACTTTAGGATGTCTATTTGAAAATGCAAGTGAGTGTCTATTAATCGGGATGGTTGGACAGATTCAGAATGTTCAATTCATTGAGTAATTATAGGAATGGAATTTTCGTTTCAAAGAGTAAATTTATGCTTGTTTGTTGCAAACCGAATGGACACCAATGACTAAATGGTCTCACCTCTGCCGTCAATACCATAAAAGGTTTGACTATAATCACGCTTGCTTACTGACTGACTGTTGCGTTCAGCGGTCAGTAATAAAAGCGGTGGTGGTTAGACTGCGGCAACTCGAGAGATTGTTTTGATATAAATTCCCCAAATCTTCCTTTTGTAACAGGTATAAGAAACTGTATTAATTACTCTAATGCATTACTGCATCTTTATCATTTATGAATTGATTAAATACGTTGCTGAAACGTACGTAAACGGTCTGAGTAGAAAGAGGCAGTATAGGTTACATACACTTGATTTGTTTAATGACGAATGGGCAGATGTTTATTGTGTCTATTAATTGAAACTTTTGATTTTAACTTCCTTTTGTCGTTAAAATTTAATAAATTTAAAAATATCAATTCTGTTGCAGGATTTCCATCCACGAGTGATCAGTTCGTGAAAGAGAGATTCTTACAATCGAATTAACCTTATTTTTTCTAGACTTCTACAAATCTCAATGATAGAGACAATTAAAAGGTGTGGCGCACTGTAGCTTGTTTCCCTGCTGTTGTTAAAAAAAAGAATTTTATGGTGGTTGTCTTAATTTAGTCATAGGATCCTTGATTTGATTTTCAGGCTTTTTGCAAATTAAATTAATACTTCACAGTTATAATCGAAAACACGATACGTATTATTGCGGATGTCGTTTTAATCATCATCAGCGTTGTCCTTTGTCGAAATAGAAACGAACTTTAGTTTGCAGTCACCGCGAGCCACCTGAGTACCGATGCTTAAAACATATAAACTGTACTTTATAATATGACACAGAGGTGGCGCCACGAACTTGGACTACTCTGACACTGATGGAGAATAGCTCCCAGTAAGCCTAGACAAACTGAAAGTTAGCTCTTTTTGTATGAAGGATTAATTTTGTTTAATTCATGTGTCTATTACACGTTATAGAAAATGTTAGATATTTCTATTATTAAGAAATTATCTTACTTTTTATTAGCATAATTTTACTTCGCATTAGAAACCTAAAACACATTTATAATTTCGCTGTATCATAATCAAGAGTTCCAATAAAATTGTTATGTTATTGCAATCTTTGGCGATAAAAAAATATTAAACTTCTTATATTGTCGAAACAACTTAACAAGAAGGAATTCACAATTCATATATGGAGATAACACACGATTTTTAGGGTTTTTTTGTGGGGTTTTAAAATATTTCCCGAAATATTGGAAAAGAATAACAATTTTGAATTGAAGCAGGGAATTTAAAAAAGAGTACAATTCTGACATAGAACAGGAAAATAATACATTTAAAAAAATTTGTATTTTGACATTTCACATTTTGACAAGTTTTGAGCTGGAGCTAGAAATTTGCTTCCAGCATTTGTGATTAGAACATGGCCTTCAAGTTAAAGTTATTTATCACGGTGAAAACAGTTTTTTTTAAAGAATAAAGAAATATTTTTAATTTTTTTTCTATAAAATGTAAACACACCGTTAAGATGAAACGTTCAAAAAGCAGGTCTTATTAAATTACTAAAAATAAGTTTTCTAATTCTTGGCTCTTTAGACACAGATACAATATAATTTTTATTTAAAGTCAAAATAAAAAATGAAGTTTGATAAACCTTCTAAGATAAAATTATTTTAATTTTCAATTATTTTAAGCTGAAAATTGATTCGAAGTTTGAAGGCATCGTCAAGTTTTGCTACATCAACCTTAAAATCCTATGATATCCTTGGCTTATTAAAAGAAATAATTCCAGTCTTGAGAAATATACATATTAGATTTCAATATGATTCTAAAGTCCACGAATTTAAATTAAATAAATTTTCAATTAAATATTTCTTTAAAGAAAATAAATATGTTGCTAAATTCAATATCCATGTTTTTGATTTAAAGAAATATTTCTTTGGAATTTATGATGAGAGTTAAATATGGCTTTTCGCCTTAGAATTCCCATGTTGCGGTAGCGTCGTGGTCATGGCTGTTTCATCAAGATTTTAAATTATCTGATTTAAAAAAAATTGAATATGTATAATAATAACAATTTTAGTTTTAAATTGATCAAAAAGAGTCCATTTGTCCATTCAGTACATATGTAATACAACTGACGTACGAAGTACTTTATTAGACTCGCGCATTGTTTAATATTTGCTTGACTTTAAAATATATTTCTTTCTACCTACTCATATTTCTTTCATTCGAAGAAATATTCCACTACAACTAATACATAGTACTTTTGAATCAAACAATCTTAACTTAATCCTAATGAAATTTATTTCACTGAAATAAATACATTTTTCCATCAAAGTGCACTTACTTTAACCAAGTAAAATTTACTTGGTATAAGTAATATTTTTTCAGTATATCATAGTTGTAAGTGCATATTAAAAAAATTCAGAGCAGAACTGAAGTCATAAACGACGCCGGAAACGACGGCGTATATGGCGCCAAATTCCGATATTGTTTCCGGCGTCGTTTCCCGTGATGCTTCCGACCTCGTTTACGGTGTCGTTTCCAAACTCGTTTACGGTTTCGTTTCCAAACTCGTTTACGGCGTCGTTTCCGAAATCGTTTACGGTGTCGTTTCCGACCTCGTTTCCTGCAGAGTTTTAGGCGTCGTTACTGTTGTCGTAGCCTACGTCGTATTTTTCAATAGATAATAGTTTTGACTTAGAATCTGTATTCTTCACCAGATGTTGTACGAGTAGCCAAGCGTGCATCAGAATATCTACTACCTGAGAAACAAATAGACCTGCAATGCAAGAGACGATCGAATTATGAAGTCGATCAGCTCAAAGAAGATAAAAGCGATTTCATAAAATATATTTATGGCGAATTGGGATGAACTAGCCGATGCAATTAAACCTTTCCTACTAAATTGAAAGCTAAAAATCGAAAACTTTGTTTTCCAACGTTATTGAAAATTCCCAAATAAATATGCAGAGCAGGATTATTTGGAAATTATAGTTTAAACTGCCCTGAACATAAAAACTTGTTTACAATTTTTTTAGGTTATGCAGAATCTATTAAATTGAATGCAGCTACTTCTGAGATAAGGTCGCAAGAGTAATCAGAATCTTCAAATTCGATGAGAATAAAGACTGGACCTTCAAATTAAAAAGCAGGATATAACAAAGAATTGTCTGAAAAATTTTAGCCAACAAAATGTTGTCCAGAATATCAGCCACTGTCCAAATTTGATGGTAAGTATTTTGAAAAATCCGTCATTATTCATTTCCGCTTTATACAATAGAAATTTAGTATTTTCTGTTAACTCCTAATACAACTTTTTCGGACGGGCGTTATAGAAAACAGCAAATAGGTATTTTAATTACGGAATTATTATATTTTGATTTTGTCTCAGGAATTTAATTATTTAATTTTTTACTCATGCTTCGTACCTCCGGTTTATGATGCAAAATTTAAACTCGTACACAATCTATAAATAAATATAAATTCTTAACAAAAAATTAAATCGGTAAATTTTCTACAAAACAGAACATTTTTTGAAGGAAAAAGATTACACTGATATCGAAAAAAGTAAATTTTAGACTAAAATAATACTTAAATTTTTAACCAAAAAAGAAAAAAAATTGTTTAAAATAGTTACATTTTTAACCACCGAAATTAATTTTCAACCCTAAAGATGAAGATTCAACTAATAAGAGTACTTTTGATCCAAAAAGAGGGATCTTTCAACAAATAATTGAATTTTCACCTACCGCAGATAAATTTTCATCTAAAAATAGAATAATCACTTTCTCAACATTAACATTCATTTTCAATAAAATGAAAGTTAGCTTTCAAGAGAATAGTATAACTTCCAACAAAAAAGTTTAAATTTCTATCAAAAAAGGTAAATGGTCAATAAAAAATGGAACAGCTACATTTTTAGTTATAAAATTGAAATCTAAATAAGAAAAAACTTAATTTGAACCAGAAACATGAATTTGGAACCAAAATAGACGAATTTTTAACAGTCTTCATGATATTCTCCTATACATTCGAACTTCCAATAAAATAGAGAATAATTAAATTAAATATTTGAATTTTTAACTTAAGAAGATAAATTTTGAACCCAAAAAGTGCGATTTAAATTTTCAGTTAAAGCGATAACTTATTAAAATGGTTTCTCAACTAAAATAATGATTCATTAAAGAAATAAATGAATTTTCATGAAAACAAATTATACTGTTTATTGACAATTTTTTTTTACTTTAAAAATTTATATATTTTGTTGAAAATGAATCTTTTTGGTAATTAATTTATCTTTAAGGTTAAAAATTCAACTATTTTATTTTATTATTAGTTTATTTCACATTTAATGAATTAATTAACTGATTTAAGTTTAGTCATAATTTTATTGTCATTTTCATTTCTTTTGTTGAAGATTTTTATTTTGTTAAATATTCGTTTCATTTTTTATTGAACATTAATTCTTTTAACTCAATTTTTATTTATAAATTGGGAATTTAGAAAAGTTATCACTTTCATTGAAGAAAAACTTATATTCTTGTAAAATCGTCTTTTGTGGTAACGAATGGATCTTTTTGGTTAAGAAATTCTTCTTTGTTGAACATATTCTTTTTTTTTATTCGAAACTTCAACTAGTAGGTTGAATTTTTATTGTTGATCTTAGTTTTTTTTTTGTTGATCAGATATGTATTAATTAATTTTAGATCCCAGCGGAGATAGAGGCATTTGTTTACAATAGTAAGCTTTATCAATATTTTAATAATATTGATATAGACCGGTAGACAAAAAAAAATTAACATCTAAAATTATATTAGGTTGAATGTTGAACTTTTGTTAAAATAAATTCGTTTTTTGTGAAGATTCGGCTTTTTGGCTTTAAAATATATAAAATTTGTAGTTACTGTTATAAATTTCAGGTGGAAAATTCACGATGATGCCGTCATTGTCGTCAGTTGCCTCCTGTCTCAAGTGTGTGCGGGGACAACCGAGCGAACGATAGCCATTGGACCCCGGGAAGATTAGGAAGGGAAGGAGGTATAGGAAGAGCGGCGGACCTCGAGCAGAGTGCTCGAAGCGATAGATTTGCGCAGAGTAGCCAAGCGGCGATGGATGCAGGTTTGTTTGTCGGGATAAAGTTGTGAGGAAGCTTTACGGAGCCCCGAGAAGGCAGATCGACAACAGAAGGCAAGAAATAAGGTTTTGCGGAGCTACAAGGAAAACGGATTGACATTTTTAAGGAAGAAAAGAATAAGGTTTGCGGAGCCACGAGAAAGGCAGACTGACCTAATGAAAAATAATAAAGCAGGGAGGATAACGGAGCCACAAAATGGCAGACCCACCTCAGAGTGATAGAGATATAGATGCGAAGCTTGCGGAGCTATTTACAGCGAACGGCCTCTTGAAAAGAAAGTATAGATTCCGAGGTTAACGGAGCTACACTGAGCAGACCGACCTCTGAAGAAAGAAAGAGAGTTTTGGAATTTGGAGGATTAAAAGAAAAACTAAAGGATTACTTTAATTTCTTTTTACTCTTGCCACTTAAAAAAATGGTACAAAGACTGAAGACTTCGATGAGAGGAGGCTAAATCCTGTTCGGAGGTCGGAGCCAAGGTGCACTGTTTCGGCCGAGTGCACTGCCTTTTAACCCCGCGAGACGAGAGCCGGCCGGCCAGCGATTGGCGCAGCGCTAACGAGGAAGGTAGAGGGGCGCTGCGGCCGCCTCGTCGTCCCCTTCTCTCGTCGTATTTTTTACGCGCGCCACTCACACTTGAAACGCGCTGTAGCGCAGAGTGAACGCAAGTTACGGTAAATTCGT
>JAAAKG020139761.1:0-12276 GCA_010014905.2 Druon quercuslanigerum | reverse complement strand
ATTTAATCGCTCTGAGGAGTACATACACTGATGTTAAAATGGCTTTCCCCACACCGCCCCCTAGGAATGGGGGTGGGGGCAAGTTCGATAAAAATGTAAAAAAAATCGAAAGGAGAAAAATGTTTTAGACAAATCATATGCATTTTTACCCAAAGAATCCGAATATGCAATTAAAAAAAGGAGTTCCCATTTAAGATTTCTAACTTGCCCCCACCCCCATCCCCAGGGGGCGGTGTGGGGGAGCTAATTTTAACATCAGTGTATGTACTCTTCAGAGTTATGAAGTTTTGATTCATAACATTTTTTCATAGAGTGCCTATTTTTCGAGATATTTGAAAGTTTCAAGTTAAAAAAATCACCCTCTATATTTGTCTCTAGTGAGCCGAAAAATGAATAGTTTGGAAATCTAATTTTAAATTGTGAATCATTTCAATACTCTGATTTCACTGCATAAAATTATTCATTAGGAAGTGGATTTCATTTATATTTTTAATAACAAAATTTAAATAGAGACACTAAACTGATGATTAGTTGCAATCTGCAGGGTTTGCTTAGGAATATATAATGATTTCTTTTAATTGAGGCCAAATAATTTTTACTTAAATTTCTTGAAAGACGTGTATTTTTATTTAAATTTTTGTGTAAAGAAAGTTTCAAATATTAACAATTTTAGGAATGTATAATTTTTTGGTATTTTTATTTAATTTAACTATCTTTTTTATCAAATTCGAAAAATAAGGAAATGAAAAGCGTAACTTTATTGGTAAATTGAAGTTATTTTGTTTAATAACTGTGACTAGTTGTTCAAAAAATTTAAATTACCCAACACTGAATCATATAGATTACGGTAGATAGCTTGACCTGGAAAGTTCAGTAATATGAAGCGACAAAATAGCCAAGTTAGAAGAGAACAGATAAACATTGAAAATTCGTGATGCGTTGAGTTGAAATGAAATTCTTCGTATAAAATATCGATGGCGCCTATAAATCAGATTTATGTGAAAGTAACCCGATAATATATCAAAATCTCGAGTGTGCTGAACTTAAATTATTCATATCGTGCTTTATTTGCAAATTCCCGGATTTGTAAGGATGGTTTTGAGTCGCATCAATTATACCTCAAGCTTATGTAAAGAAGCATCACATGTCGTTACACGGTTAACCCGATCGCGCGATGCTTCGTAACCGTCAATAAATCTTGGATTAACGAGATTAAAGCGTGCTTTTCTGAAATGGAGAGGCAGGTGCCGAGTAAAAATGTACCGACCATCCACAAAACTTTTCTTTATTTTTCTGTCAAAGCAATTTACTAAAATACGAACCATAAAAATTCCTCGCTCCCACCAGAATTCACGAAAATAGCCTGAAAAAAACACTAATAATGAGAAAATGTATAAAGGAATCGAAAGTTGAATGAGAAAGGATTGAGAATAAAACTGCATTACGATTTCATCTAAAAATAATGAAGGAATTTTAAATATTGTTTGGCATATAATGCCGTAAAATACGTAGCTTAGGTTAAAAATATTTTCGTGCAAAAAAGGTCGGTTAAATTAAATTAAAATAAAAATAAAATTATCTTAAATACCGAAATTAATGAGAGAAATTAGGAGTTGTTTTTGTACGTAAGATAAAAACAATATTACATTCATACTTTTTTATTCATATTTGAGAGATCTGTGCAGTTAGATGTAAGAAGTTAGTAATTCTAGGAACCCTCAACTTTTAAACCAGATATGGATTGAAATTTGTATAAGTCGAGGTATAACTTTAAACTTCTCGTAACCTTCGCGTTCTGATGTAATCCAAACTGCGTCATTTAGTAGAAAAATATGCACAGAAACAGAATTTGTTACAATTTTATGAATTACTGGTAATTCAAAGATAAAACTAAATTCAGCATAAAATTTGTCTAAATTTAAGACGTCAGTATTTGATTTTCTAAATGCAATCATACGATATATTAAATTCAGATAAACTTTCTTTGGACCCAGACAAATTTTACATACTTTAAGTTCACTTCTAAATCTAAGATAATGAAAGTAAATTAAACCATTTTCAGAATTTTTTATAATGTGTGTTTTATATAGGCTAGTAGAATTTAATACAATGAAATTTAAAATTTTTTTAAAATATTGTAGCATCTGACTTTCAATTTAAAAAACAAGGGGTATTCAATAACTAATGAGAGTCACCTTTCTTTCACAAATAATAGGAGATATAATACTATTTATAGTATTAGGATTATAGGAGATATAATAAATTTTTCATTAAAAATTTGTCCTTATCATGCTGACCTCGTTATCACACTTTTCCCTATTGAACCTATCCAATCTTACCTAAGGGTGTAGTTTTCTTCACGTCTTTGTCAGATTATCTCTTCATTCAAGAAGACTGTATATAATTTGATTTGAACCCTTTATAACTTTATTGTAATCTTTTAAGATAAACGAGAAACACTGTTGTTTATACTATAATTTTATATATAGCATTATGTATGTAGTCAGGTTAAAATTATGAATAGAATTTCATATCCAAAGGAGACTCTTCGACGAGATATGGGATATTTCAGTTTAAAAATGAAATTATTTGCTTAAGGTCTCTTAGAAAGTCTCCATTAATTATGTAAGGGTGAGGGGGCTCCGTAAAATTGTACGAATCCTTACCTATGATGGAGGGGGGGGGGGGGGGGCACTTCCTCCCTAAGTTTGCTATTTCTAATTATTTTGTAATTACTTTTTACACTATTATACGAGTAAACATCTCATTATTTGTTGTAAATTTTTCCTTATGTAATATTTCATACGACGTAAATTCAATAAATTAAGAGTAAAGGAGTTAAACCATTCTTGAAATCCTTGAAAGACAATGGAGATCATAAATAAACTCTGGAAATAGTCGAAATCCCTTTAAACCGATTGAGCTCCTTGGAAATCCTTTAAAACTGAAAATTCTTAAAATCGCTTGAAATCTTCGAAATCTCATAGAAATTCCTTATAATCCTTAAAATTTAATAAAACCCCTCAAATCTCTAAAAATATTCGGATTGAATCCTTGAAGTTCCATAAAATATTTCGTAATTTTATGAGATCTGTTGAAATATTTAAAATCCATTTAAAATTTATTGAAGTATTTAGAACCTGTGGGAATTTTTTCAAATCTTTTGGAATTCCTTAGAATATATTAAAATACATTAAAATTGTTCAAGGGCCATTAAAAATCCCTTAAGAAACATTGAACCCCTTTTTAAATCTCTTAATATCCGATATAATCCCTTAAAATCCTTTGAAATATTTTCAAATATTTTGAAATGTCTTAAAATTCTTTTAAATCATATAAATGTGTTTAAAATCCCCTGACATCCTTCAAAATAGGTGAAAATAATTTGGTATCGCATAAAACCCTTCATAATCCTTTGAAATCCAGTAAATTATTTTAAGATCTCCTACAATCCCTTAAAATTCTATAAAACTGTTTAAAAGCTGTGAAAATACTTGAAATTGTTAAAATGGCATAAAACCTCTTCATATCAGTTAAAATCCTGGAAATACTGTTAAATATTTCGCAATCTAACTAGATCCCTTGAAATATTGTAAGTAACTTCAAAATTCACTGAAGGCTTTAAAATTCGTGGGAATCTCTCCGAATCTCTTAAAATCACTTAAAATACATTACAATTCTATGAAAGTTTTTAGAATTCCTTTAAATCCCTAAAAGTTCTTGATCGAATTCAGAAATTCTATTAGAAATTCCATTAAATCATTTTAATTCTTACCAAATCGTCTTAAATCCATAGACATACTCTAGATTCTTTCGAAATCTCTACAAATCTTTTCAATCCCATGAAATCCTCAAAACCATTTAATATCACTTAAAATTTGTTTTAATTCTTTGAAATCTTGCGAAATATCCATAACCTTTGAAATCTAATGAAATCTTTTTAAATCTTCTGAATTTCTTGAAAATTTCCTGTTATTCTTCAAAATTCTTAAATTATTTTAACATATAATTCGAAATATCCTAAAATAACTAAAAATGTTTTAGAGTCCCTTGGAATCCCTTGAATTCCTTTTGAATCCAGTAAAATTTCTATAAACTAAAACTGGTATAATTCCATGTAATCTTTTGAAATTAATTAAAATCTAATTAAATCCATAAAAAGCTTGGAAAATCTCGTTCAATTCCGTAACAAAATGTTAAATCTTGTAAATACTTTGTTGTCTTTAGAAATACCTTAAAATTTCTTGAAATCTGTTGAAATACTTGCAAATAATTGGAAATCTTTCAATTCTTTTTAATTCCCTTGAAATTTTATTTAAGGTGAAAATAATTTATTTATTTTTATTATTTTGATTTCTCGAATTCTTAGGACTTATTCTCAGGCAGAAGTCTGAAATCGAGAGAGATTATGCAAGAGACATCTAAAATATTTGTTTTCTTTTGTCATTTGCAGGTGATGATTCATGGCTTGCCAGCAATCTACACATACACAGGGTACATGTTCGATTATAAATTCTACGTTTTTCCAAAAATTGTAAAGTACTTGTACCCGGTGTCTCTGGCAGCCCAAATGGTGACGGTGTATTTGACCCTGACCGTGACCATGGAACGGTATGTGGCAGTGTGTCATCCCCTTAGAGCAAGGTCGCTCTGCACGTATGGTCGAGCACGAGCAGCTGTGATATGCATTGTCATCGTCTCCCTTCTTTACAACTTGCCCAGGTTTGTGTTTTCATATAGCCTTCTTTTATTTCCTCTACTTTTTCCAATTTAAATTTCCAGGCGGACGAATTCACCTCGTATAAACGTTATTATAGCTCCACCAGACCCCAATATTTTCCTCTGGGTGACGTTAGAAATTATTGAAATCAGGTACTCTTATCCTTGATCCTCTTATTGTGAAATTCGACTTAAATGAAGTTCATTTTTTCAATTTTGTAATGTACTCTCATATTATAAATTCAATTACATTTTTTAAAGCAATCTGAGTTTACCATGCCTGAAATTGTAAAAATAATAAGTCAGTAGTTTGCCTTGGCGCAAAAGAAGTTGTATGTAACAAAGGTATGATGTACAACTGAATCATGCCTAATATTTAAGGTTAGGTTAACGTGGCCATAATCGAACACGAGAGACAGTGAACGCGCATGTTCGGAGTAAGATTTTTATGATGATTTAACCCGCACATGCGCATTAGCTGTTGCTCCATCTGTTATGTAAACGGCTCGGACTTCATGCTAGAGGTCTGGGGTTCGATCCCTCAGCTGGTAACTCTGGAAATTTTACTATTTAGTTCGAATTCATTTTATTGCTACACGCTACACACTAGTCCGTGGATGGTAACGTAAAAAACAGACTTTGCTCAATAGATCAAATTAGGCCCGCTGCTTCCATCAGATCACTTGATTGCATTACAAAAATTTGTGCGTAATTGACATAATGGGCTTTAACGATCTCAAACCTGAGAACAATGATCTTCCTCATTTTTTACCAGTAGTACTTGAAAAACGTCTTAAAAACAGATTAAGTAATCCAAAAAACTGAGATAGGCAAAAGCGACTTTTATTCAAAATTGCATATTGCCCATATGAAAAGAATATATAAGATAATCAATATAGGCCTATAATGACTTTTCTATAATGAAATAGTTAGAAATCCGTAGAAACCATTTAAAATCCCTTGAAAATAAGATAAATTTACTTTGAAAGTTTGTCAGCTCCATCACATCCCTTGAAACCGGTGCGATCCGTGGGATTTTCTTGAAACGTTTGTAATCGCTAGAAATTCTTTACATTTATTTCATTTTATTTACTTTTCGAAGTTCTCCAAAAATCCCTTAAAATTAAACGTAAAATTTTTGGAAATCCTATATTTTTCTTTCTTGATTTCTTTAAAATCCTTTGACATTTTTGAAATCTCTTGAAATTCTTTGGAATCTGTTAAAAAAGCTTTCAATCTTAAAAATACTTTAAATCCCTTAAATCTTTTGAAACAATTGAAGGTCCTATAAAATCTTTTAAATTTTGTCAAATTCTTTTAAATCCCGTAAAATCTTTGAGCTTTTTAAGCTGTACCTCACCCTTTGGGTTCCTATGGTATCTCTGATCGTCATGTACATATCTTTTCTTACGAACTCAATCAACATTTATTATTTAATTTTTTTAAATGTTTTAAATCTTTTGAAATTTTTTAAGTTCCTTCATATCGCTTGAAATAAAATGCATTTTATTCATTTGAAATTTTTTGAAAATAAATTAAATGAATGATGTTGGTTCAATGAAATCGTTCAAATTTAATTTAAGTATAATATCTATAACATAACATGGACTTGAAGCACATAGTCAAAAAGAGAAGAAGAATTATTGATCACTCTAGTAGCTAAGTGTTTAGAACACTCGACCGACAATCGGAAGACCTGGGTTCAATTCGCAACGGAGCAAAAGTGTTGCTGAAGTATTTCTGAATTAAAGTAAAAAAATTATGATAAAGAAAACTTTTATTTGGTTCTGATGAATAGAATATGAAAACTTATAAACTCAGTGACAGGGGCCTAAAATTTGAACTGGCTCGGTCGCGGATATGGAGTTGCTGCTAAATTGGGAAAAAATGAGTTTCATTCGAAAAAATTATCCAATTGTCAAAGTAAATCATTCAAGAATTTGGAGATTCAAATTTCGTGTGTTTTGAAAATCACTATTGGGTGGCAACTGAAAATATATTTTTCAATTTAAAAAAAATAATAAAAGCTTGCCCCAAGATATAGATTGAGAAAAACCTTATACTTTTTGTAGAAAATGAAGATGTAAAATTGTAGGTTTCATTGGTAATTAAGTGCTGAAAAAGGCGATTTTTTGAAAAGAAGTGCTTTAGTATTTTATTGTATTTAAAAGTTTTAGGAAGAGAAATATGATCAGAAAAAGGTTTAAAAACAGGAGAGAGGTTAGGCAATTTAAAGAAAATAAGATGATGTGTACAGAAAGTCATTTTCCAGCTTTTTATTTATCAATCTTTTTATTACTATGGTAAAAATGAGATTTTGAACAAATTCTTTTAACACATGTATTTAATTTTTATAGCATTTTTATGCAATAAGCCCATTTTCGACAAAACGGTTGGTTATCTAGTTCTCTATTGCAACCCTTCATTTATATTACATTCTTCACCCAAGTTTAAATAAACACTTATCTGTGCAGGTAAATTGCAATTTGATTTAAAATTTAGTGCGCTCTGATCTAGCAGAAATTTCATCAGAAAGAAGAAATCTCATTCAAAACGTACATTTTGATTTATTTGTTTTTCAACTTTTGTTTGTTTTAACTTTTTAATCAGAATATAATTGAGGAGATTATAATGTCCTTTTTGCGTTACGTTTTCTTAATATCTAACCTAATTTGACAAGATTAAAAGTACTTTTCTTAATCAATATCCGCTCTCCTCTAGTCAGTTATTCCTCTAAGTCTAATTTAATAAATCTATAATGTTACTTCGTAAGGATACCCTTGCACTGTTTTTCCTGAAACCCCGATAAGAGAATTTAATCAGACTGTGAAAGGCAATAAAGCGTCTAAAACTTTAAACTTCTACAATTTTATCAATTATATATAAAAGTTCAGGCACTGAACTGTCACGACTTTAGTTCAATAATTGATTAAAACGCAATTTATAGGAATATTTTCTCCTCAAAGCAATCCATGGAGAAGGTTTTTGGAATCCTTGGTTTTAAGAGCCCGGGTCTCTCAAGAGCATTTGGCTCAAACAACAACTTTGAAATTTGCAAAGTTCGGTTCCAAATTGTAATTTTAGGAATTTAAAGAGATTCATTTCTGGTCTGGGCTCGAACATTTTAAAAAACCTATCAACTCGGATCCAATATAAAATGATGCAATTCGGACCTTATGGATTTTAATTGTTAAGGGTTTTTTAGGTTTAGAAAATATTCTAGGATTATAAAGGGTTCCGATTCGAAAGCTTAAAAATTATAAAGGAAATTTTAGAACTGGAAGATCTTTTAGAACTAAAAAGCGCACGTGACCAGTCCGCGCATCTTTTAGGCTTATAATGGGTTCGGGTTCAAGTCCGAATAAAGCCCTTAACTTGTAGGATATTAAATTTAGAGGGCAAACTTGCACTTTTTGAAAGTACTAACTTTAAGTGAAATCTTCCTGAAGGAAATAATGTAAATGTATTTGTGGTTCATTTAGGTTTTGGGAGGTGGAGTACAAGGACGAAATACACTGGAGAGAACATGTAAAAGTGTACTGCGTAATGGCAGCTAGTTTACGGGAGAGTCGTATGTATATTACTCTTTACGTACACTGGCTTTACTTCTTCGTCTACTACGCCTGGCCGTTTGCGGCTTTGGTGGTCTTCAACACGGCCATTTACATTCGGGTAAGTACGAAAGTGCCAGTGAATTCATTAATCTTGATCACCTAAGCTTCCAGAATCCAGATCCAATTTTCTTTTCATTGTAAATTTCAAACATAGTTTTGCTATCGCACTGCTTTGCAAAACACCTTTATACATTTCCCCTCGCAAACTATTTTTCAACACAAGAGTCCATTATTTATACAATTCTGCGATAATTAGTTTTCCAATGTTGTTTTTATTTGAAAAGTACTTCAACTGCTTGTTTAGTTAAAATTTAGCAAAAAAGTAAAGATTTTAAATATAGAGCTCTCAATTTGAAAGTATTTCAATCTCGCTAATTCGGATGCTTTCAAATTACCTTCAAAATTAAAGCAACAAATATTTGTCAAATTATTCAGTTCTCGGGTTAGGAATTTTAAATTCATTTGACTTTTTTCTCCGTTATAGGTTTCATTATATCCTTAAAAGTACTTAACAATTTAAACCTACACCTTTTGGAATTTGTGTTAGTTTCAGACTCCTTCCATTAATAGAAAATTGGCAAACATGTAACATGATTAAGGGATAAAAGGAACTTTTCTGCCATTCTAGAGAAAAACGCCTTCAAAAAATCTACGCAGGATATATGGACCGCTATGCATGTCTTTTACCTCTCGGTCAGATCAGGCGGTTGTTCTTCGAGTTTGCAACCGCAAGTAGTGCCGGTTCAAATCCTGCTGTCGGAATTTTTCGCAAATTTTTGTTTAATAATTTTTTGTATTGCAATTGAATATCAAATTTATTTATATCAAGTTATTTTTCATTTTTAACAATGTCACTTTTTCGCGTTTCTATTCAGTTCGATGGGCAATGTAAATGACCGTGTATGCCGCGGTAATGATTTAAGAATAATCAAAAATATTAAAATATCAGACTTCACACCCAAAAATAATCTCAAAATCCGAGAAATTAAGTGATGTTTCACAAAAACAGGGCAATAAATTCTTTTAAATAAAATTAATGTAGATACCATATTAAATTCAATACAACGAAAGAAGACTTTCTACCAAAACATATGAATTTTCGATAAATAAGGACGAATTTTTAAGGAAAACAAAATTAATTTGTGACCAAACAGTTGAATTAACGATCAAATAGTTAAATTGTTACACAAAAGGACGAATTATTAACAAACCAGTAGAACTTTTGGCATTTATTAGGAAGCACTTGAATTTTTAAGCTAAAAAATAAATTGTCAAAAAAAGTATATTTTTTATGAAGAAAGATGAATTCTTAAATAAGAAAGATAACTTTTCTTCCACAAACTATCATTTTTCAATCCAAAGAGACAAAATTTTAACAAAAAACATGAACTTTTGACCAAAAAAGATGATCTTAACAAAATAGTTGTACAATTGTAAGAAACAGTTAAATTTTCAGCCAATAAACCACAAAGATGCATTTTCAAGTTTACAGTCGAATTTTTAAACAATAAATATTAAGATTCAAACAAAAACAGTTTAATTTTAACCAAATAGCTGAATTTTTAAAGTAAAAGGGTGAATTTTGTAGAAGACAGTTACATTTTCCATACGACAAATTTAATTTTCAATGGAAAAGTTCATTTTTAACCAAAGAAGATGGCTTTTTACCATAAAATATGAATGTTTAATTTGAAAAAAAATTGATATCATGAATCTTTAACCAAAAAAGGCGAATTCCCAGCAAAACCTGTAAAAATTCATATTTCAACCCAAAAAAGTTTAATTTGAAATAAAAAATAGTGTACTTCCACCAAAAAAGACGAATTTTTAGCAAAATACACGAAACTCTCGCTTGAGTCAAGTGTTCGGGGTTGCCGTCAAATTGCCTTGGACATATAATTTTTCCGCCTGGGTACATGAATTTTCAACAAAAATTAAATGAATTTTTAAGACAGTCTCCTGAATGTTAACCAAGTAGTTAAATTGTTTAAGAAAAAAGATGCCTTAAGAACAAAACAGTTGTATTTTCAGAAAAATAATTTAATTTAAAAAAAAAAATAACTTCGGAGCAAAAATAGTAGGATTTCCTGATTGGATTCTATTAAATCAGTCAATATTTAAGCAAAAACATGAGAAAAAGAGTAAGTTTTTTTCAAATGAAAATAGGGGACAAATTCTTTAAAACGAGGAGGAAGAAGAAAACAGAGGAATGAGTGTGAAGACTTAAATATGAAAGTGATTTTTAAACTTATTAAGTAGTAATTGATCTGTGCCTTTTATTTATGTTGTATTTTTATATCATTTTATTTTACTATTTCACTATTTTTTATATATTTTATTTTTATCTCATACTAAAATAATGAAATACAAAATATAAATCTTCAATTGAATGAAGAAATATGAGAGGTTTCCATAAAAAACCTTTTCATGGAGTAAAAGGGGTAAAGTTTGAAACCCCCAATTATGTATACGATGTGTCCAAATGAAAACTTGCTATCTCAGCAGAATCAAATAGAATTTTTCGTTACTTCAGAGGGCGTTGATACTCCTAATACTACTTATATGGGAGTTTCAAACTGCCATACTTCGTCACCCGAAATCGCACCTTTTTACTTCGTCCTGTCCGAAAATAGCACTTCTTCATTTGCACAAGTCGAAATAATGACGAAAAAAATATATTTTTGCTTGATTTAAACAGATAGTTTTGCTTGATTTAAATACATTTAATAACCAATTCAAATAAAAAAGCTTTAGATTTTAAAACATTGGAAAAATTCCAGCAGCAGGATTCGAACCGGGACTATGTGGTTACGAACTTGCAGCGCTGCCGCCTGATCTAGCCGGGAGCTGAAAGACTTTTATCGCGATCCTTGTAACTTTCTTGGATTTTTTTTATCGTTTTTTTTCGAGAATGACTGAAAAATGCAACTTATTACTTATTAGCATTTTACGAGTTTGGTAATTACCTATTACTTGGAGTAATATGAATCCAAACAAAATTCCAAAGCTGGTAGGTTCCCCCTGTAAGAGTTTACAAACTGTTGACAAGTTTCTAGTTCTTACTCATAATCTAATATAACTTGTCTTCATGCGCATTTTTCAAAGTTTCGTCAGGTTCCAAATTAAGCAGGAAAGAGAAGAAAGGAGTATAAGAGCTCCCGGAAGGAATGAACACAGTGCACTTTGCGTTGTCTTGAGTCGAGTCGACCTAAATGTTCAGCGAGGGGAGTTTAAAAAGAATAAGGGTGAAATACTGTGGGTGTGGCCTTTCCGATTTTTCGCACTTCGACTGACCATAATCTTTAACATAAACCTAAACGTTTTCTCCCAACTCTCAGTAATAAATTTTTGCTATATTTGATTCAGACTATTTCTGTTCAGAATTCTTGTCACGAAGTCAGAAGGTATTGCTAATTCGTGCAGAGAGTAGGAAATTAATGCTATAACCGATTATTAAGAAGAACCAAAGTATGACATATTGTATTCCTCGAATCTGATCTGATAGTATATAAAAGGAGTAAAGTACAAGTTAGTAATAAATTACGAAACTTGTTCACTCACACTTATACACTCAACTACTGATATAAGAACCCCCGCTTTGCGATATTCCTAGATATAAGGATTTTTTCTTTTTGGGAAGGCGGACCAAGAGAGAGGCGGTGCTCAACATCAGTTAAGCGTGACAAACAGCATGATGGCCGTACTCCGGTGCGTTAGTTGCATCAGGTTGCGTCATGCGTTTAAATCCAAAAGAAAGGTCATTACAAGGCATGCCCGGGGTGAACTTCCGATTAAGGTTTACCTCCAGAATCATTCACACTGCGTATACCTATGTATTTTGATGCGCTGATTACGAATATGATAGGGAAAATTGGCGACTAGGCGATTTTCATGGTGAAACCATGAAAAAACCATAAAAATCATGGTTTTTGGCGTTTATCTC
>JAAAKG020139760.1:0-12276 GCA_010014905.2 Druon quercuslanigerum | reverse complement strand
TCAATAAAACATTTAGGGTTGGTAGAACTCATATTGCATTCTCGACCGTTCAAAATACAGTTAGACGGTTCAATAATCACGGCTCAAGAGCATGACATAAATAATGTTTCTGTACACAACGTACTGAAAAGAGCGCAATTCCATCCATTTAAAGTGAAACTGGTTTACAAGTCGAATGAAGACGATTTTGATCATCGCGTTGAGTTTTCTGAAGAGATGATGTCACGCATAGTTGAACATCCCAACTTTCCATCAAACATAGCTTTTTCTGGTGAAGTAACTTTCCAACATGACGGAACTTTGAATACACATAATCGCAGATATTGGCTGAATGAAAATCCTCACTGGATGCGAGAAGATAAATCGCAGTATCCGCAGAAACTAAATTTTTGGGCTGGAATAGTTAATAATAGGATTATGGGACCATTTTTCATTAATGAAAACTCAAATGCTCAAAGCTATTAAGCTATGCTTCGACATTCAATAGTTCCTGCAATCAGAGAAATAGCCGGAGACAACTTTGAAGACATCTGGTTTCAACAGGACGGTGAACGTCCTCACTATGGAGGATACGTTCGAGCTTACTTAGATGAGGTTTTTGTTGATCGGTGGATAGGACGGAGGGGCACTAGTTAATGGCCAAGTAGGTCACCTGATTTGACACCTCTAGATTATTTTTTTGGGGTTATCTAAAGGATAGGGTGTACAAAACGAAACCCCAAAATTTAGAAGAATTACGGCAAAGGATCATTGATGAGTCAGCTCTCATTCCCACTGAAATGATCCAAAACACTATTGATGCTTTTTATTACCGATTAGCATTCGAGCACTTAAAATAACATGTTGTGCTGATTAATGCTAAAAATCAAATGTGAGAGGCAAGAGGACTCACAAAAATCAAGCACCCCAAAGGGAACAGATTTTACTACGTCCACGTCGTTGTTCCTCGGTAACGCTAAATGTAAAACAAGTTTGACATTGAAATAACCTTGAAGATCAAGTTCAAGGTCGAATTTAAGGTCACCACTGGATTCCTCGTTAAAAGTTACTTCAAGAATGACTTTGACCTTTTTGAAAAAATATTCACCTGGAGAGATATTTAGGTTATCCAGACTTTTTGAACACCCTATAGAAATTATGAATTTTTCTTCAACCCTGAAATTAAACTTTCTAGAACATTACTTGTTAGTCGTAGGAACCTACATATCTTCCAGAAGTTAAACATGGAAGTAGATAAGGTTGAAAAAACACTTTGCAGAAAATAAAAAATTATTTCCAGGGTTTAATATTCGTATTTATTTTAAAAAATTTATATTGTAAAGTGAAAATTTAACCCTTGCTGGTAAAGATTTATCATTTTAACTGAAAACTCATCTCATTGGTTAAAAATCCAACTAATTTGGTTTGAAAAGTTTATTATTATATTCTTGATGAAGAATTTGTTTTTTTATTAGAAATTTAGAAAATTCAAGGATTTTGTTGGAAATTTGCCTTTTTGACATGGAAATTTAACATTTTGTTTGCCATTTTTTTCACTCTTAACTACACAATTTTTCTTGGTTAGGAATGCAACGGCTTTCTTTATAATCTCTTCTTTTTGTTTTAAAAGTTAATAAGTTTTATTTTTTGTAGAATCGTAATTTTTTGTTTGTTGAAAATGGAATTTTTTGCTTGTAGGTTTATCTGTTATTGTTGGGCTCTTAGCTATTTAGTTGAAAATAATTTTTTTTTTATTTCAACTGTAATTTAAATATTGAATTCTTTCTTAACAATTATACTATTTACATGAAAATTAGTCTTTTTTTTGATGATTTTAACTCTTTTTGACTACAAATTTAATTATTTTCAAATTAAATTAATTATATTTCCAAACTATTTCCAAAAACAACCCGCAGCGTTTTTAACGAAACGATTCCAAAGCATTGCCATGCAAAGCAGTTACTAACTTTTAAACTTAAAATTAGTGATACCATTCATCTTTACAATACACCCTAGCGTATTTAGGAGTTGAAATATATTATTATTATTAAATAGAAAATTAGTTGGTGTTTTTAGTTGAAGATAGCTACGATAAGATCATTAAATGTTGTAGGGTGGTTTCTTAAGGTTTTTGATTGAAACTGTCGAGATGCAAATCTTTATTACGGCCTTTAAAAGGTAAATGTTGTTAAATTTAAATTTTTTAATTTTTTGGTATTTTTAGTTGAATGCAGCCGATATGAGGTTCGCTAATAATTGTGCTAGGATATTTTTTTCCGATATTTAAATATAACTTTGGAGTTGGAGATATCTATTAAATTCTTTAAAACGTGATTGGTGTTATCATTTTCAATTTAAAATCTTTTTGTCGTTTTTAGTTAAAAGTAGTTAGGATGGGGTTCGCTAATTTTGTTAAGGGTGACTTTTTGTGGTTTTTAAATATTATTCTGGGGATAGAGACTTCTATTAGAGTCTTTAACAGGTGACTGATCCGATTATCATTACTTCAAAAATATCTCGGCTGTTTTGCGTGCTGGTAATTCGGATTATTTAAATTAAAGATTCTAGGGTTGATTTTTGGGATAACTGTATAATATTATAGGACTGAAAACGGAGAAACCAGTGGGTATAACATACAGACGTCGAATTAATGAAGGTAAGCTTCCAATATTTTTATTTATTTCATTTATTAAATGCTTCGGGTGAATATGTTTTGTAAAGGTTTCGTTAAAACTGCTAAGGTGGCTTCTGAGGTTTGCTTATTTTTGTTAATGGCTGAGCTGGCTAAATATATTCCTCATTCAGTCAGAGCATTTTCACATAGGGATTGGTTTCTGAATGTTTAAGCAGGTTGCAAAAAGTCCATAAAGTGTTGAATTTAGATCCTGGCCGAGCTGAGAAATATTTCACTGGACGAAAATTGTTTTCTTGAAAAATAAGGTACATTCGGTATTCCAAAAATTCTAATTTTGATGGCACGAATTTTTCCGAATTACGCAATAACTAATTTAATACTTAGAACGCAACGCCCATCAGACAATCTGTTCTGGAATGATCCGTATTGCTGACGATAGTAGAAACGGTTGATTATTTTCACATGCGTATAAACTAATTTGAATTTACCGTTTAAAGAAAATTATAGGTTATAAAATAAAATAACTAATTACTATTAAATAATAATAAACAACAAGTGTACTCTGTGAACTCTAATGAATATACCTATACATGTGTAGTTAGGAGTCTACCATATGTTCACATGCACGGTCAAATTTAAACGTGCATATATGGGTCGGTGAGCACACGGATGTGCACAGTTGGGTACGTATAAAACCTCTCCGTAAATATTACATAGAAAAAAATCTGATTTGCGTAAAACTTTCAAAAAATTTACCTAAAATTATAGATATATTATATTATTATATTCACCAATATAATTAAGGATAACGGTCAAGGAAAAAAACACCATATAGACAATCCTCATCTTTTCTAATTAAAGAAAAGCGTTATTAAGCTTTCAATATAGAATTTGGTTAACAATGTATCCAATGGATATTCCAGAGCTGCATTAGCTTGTATAATCTACACTGTAGCCGTATTCTCTGAAAATTAAAGGTGTCAAACTTGGCCTTCTGAAATATTTACATTTGATAAGAGTCAGTTATAAAGAAAAAAACTCGGTTACACCATTCGTTAAAACTGATGTCACTATTTAAGTATAATTTTTAAGTGTCAAATTTGTAAATTTTATACCATAAAGCCCCATTTATGGTTTAAAAAACGTTATATGGATTCTAAAAAATATGTTAAAAGAGTTGGAAGGTGGATCTCATATTTTTGATACGTTGTTTTGTAAAATACGCAGAAATAGTATTGCGTTAGGGCTGCCTGGAGAAAATTTGCTCGGAAATCATTACCGAAAGTTGAGTGAAATTTGGATGTTGTTGAATTTTGGTTTAATTTCGTTCAGTATCAGTATTATTTTATAGCTTTTTAGGAGTATATCATGTAGTATGCATTAAAAAAAAGTATCACTGTGATTTTTCAAATCGTGCAATTTAATAGCTAGAAGATAGTAATTAAGGGGGATCCTATTTAATAAATCTCCTGCAAGAAAAATCTCGAAATCTCTCGAATTATGCAATGAGACCTTTTAATAGCTCTCTTTCTTCTATAGCCCTTCCGAGAATTGACGCTGCACCACAGGTTCTTACCAAAAGTAAGGAGCGATCTCTTACCGGTTTTTTCCCACCCACCGTCAACCCTGTAACCGGTGCAATATCTATGAAATATTTTTAATCCATCATAAATCCTTGCGAAATATTTCAAATATTTTATTTATGTTTGAAAATGTTTTTAAAATGATTGAAATCTTTGGGAATTCATGGCAGTCTTTGAAATCTTTTAAATCTATCCGAAATCTTTGCAAAACGTTTAAAATCTTTGTCATATCGTTCGGAAATCATTGAAATTTTTGTGAAATATCTACCAATTGGTTCGAATATTTTATAAATATTTGATAATATTTTTGAAATTATTAAAGTCTTTGGAAAACATTGAAATATTTGTTAAATCTTTAAAGTCTATCTGAAATCTTTGTGAAATTTTAAACTGTCCTAAATCTTTAGAAAATCATTTGAATATTTGTGAAATATTAAAAATATTTTTATAATATTTGATAATATTTTAGTTTAAATCTTTTAAATCTGTCCGAAATCTGTATGCAATGTTCTCGAAATATTTGTAATGTGTATTCAAAATATTTTTAGTTATTAGAATATCATTGAAATCCTTTGAAAATATTTTTGAAGTATTAGATATATTTTTGAAATTTTTGAAATCTCTGCAAAATCATTCAAGTATTTTGGAAATCTTTTAAAACCATCAAAAATCTTTGAAAAAATTTAATTTATTTTTAAATATTTTTAATTTATCTGAAATCTTTGCAAAATGTTTGAAATATTTGAAATATTTCGACAATAATTTAAGTCTTTGTGACATTTAAATCTATCCAGAATATTTGGGTCATTTTTATGATATTTGTAATATCTTTCTAATATTTGTACACTCTTTGCGAAATATTTTTGAAATACATTTTCTAAAAATTGTAAAATTATTGAAATTTTTGTGAAATATTTGGCAAAGCATTTACGTCCTTGCAAAATCGTATAAATCTGGGAAAAATGTTTTGGAAAATATTTGAAACCTTTTATATCTTTGGGAAATTATTGATATCTTCCTAAAATTTTTCGAAATGTTTGCGAAAAAAATGTTTGAAATTTTGTAAATACTGTTAGAATATTTGAAAATGACTGCGTGAACAGCTTTGTGCAATCTTTAAAAGATATCGCAAATTTTTATGAAATAATTAAAGTCTTTATAAAATCTTTTAAATCTTTCCGAAACAAAGGAAATTTTGATCTTTTTTAAAAACAAGTTGTTATTGAACATTTTATTGTACCGTGTTTCTTTATGTCCAAAAATTTAATATTTTTATTTTTAATGTCATTTGTGACATTTATGACAAAAATTTCGCGTCTCATAAATAAATGATTCTTAACAAATTTGTAGCTTTGTTGGCTAAAGAAAACTTTATTTATTTTTTTTTTTTGGGTGCACAACTTTTGTCAACTCATCGTTTTTTGTACCTTGCATTGTTTGGTATCCAAATAGATTTTTTTATTATTAATTGTTTTTCGTGCGAAGAAAATTGGAATTTTTAATTTATCAAGAAAGTTTAAAATTTTCTCATAACAATCTTATGTGCCAAGGCAGAATTCAATCCAATTTGTCTTTCAAACTCGATCCGGTATACAGACGACGACCACGACAACCATAATAACAAATGTGAACCGTCGTGAAAACTTTTTATTTTGACTTACAAGGGCTTGACACGTCGACATTTGGCGGAATCCGCGAAATTTTATTTTTTAAATAAAACGAACATCTTCTTAATGAGATGTGCATATAAAAACAACTTGTAATTGAAATTATAAACTTTTTGTAGACAGAAAAACGTTTATTTTTCAGCCTGCTGGCCTTAAAAATTTGATTTGCTTACACATCCATTTTTTACAGTATTTTCTGACAACTACCTCTTTGAAAACTAACATCCATCCACAGATTAACTCTAAGCCGAACTTGCCTTCCTCGTCTCGTACGCATGACGCTATTTTCTCGCTTTACCTCGCCTTGCCAGCATCTGCCCCTGCAGCTAATCCCTAATCCTCATCTGCTATTAAAAATATGTACACTTTTCTTCCCCCTCTTCTAAAAATTTCTCCTCATATTTATAAGCTCGACTCCTCGTTAAAATACAATATAGTTCAGCGTATTCCTTGCTAACCCCATTCTCCACTTTATATACCGTTCCTGCATCCTATTTACTTTCTCAGTTACCTTTCACCGCCACACCTCCACTCTGTAAAATAAGACACTCACCACTAGCAAATCAATCAATTTCATTCTCCTTACAAAATCATCTGCAAACCACCTCTTTCCCAGCCCCCACACTTGCCTCATCACCACATTTGCTCTCTCACTCTCTCTATTATATTTCTACCCATTTTACCATTCCTCCGAAACAGGAAGCCCAGGTACACAAACCCTTTCACCTCCTGTGCAGCTTTTTCCTTCGACTTCCCCTCTTTTCCTGAACACCATAACCTTCGATTTATCCGCATTCAACTCTAAACGTTTTTTCTCCAAGTATCTTCTCAACCTTTTCAAAATCTTCTCTAAAGCCTCTTCGCTCTTTGCTAGCAGCACTTCGTCATCTGCATATACGAGTGACCATATCATTACCCCTACTACCCTAACTCTTCCTACCACTCTGGCCGCTAGCTTACTTTCCATATCTGCGATTAAAATTGCAAACAGCGTTTGCCTAAGCGAGCACCCCTGCCTCAGCTCCCTATCCATCCAGAATCCTTTAAAGATTTCCTCTTCTCCTCTCTCGCTATCTTTCGTCTCCTCATATACCTTCTCAGCCTTTTGATTAGGCCTCTCTCTACTCCCCTCTCTTCCATTGATTCCTATCCACCGAAGAGAACTTGCCTTTTGGATCTACAAAAACCGCGTACACTTTGGCACCCTTTTTGACTAGTTCTCTATCTACCACGTGCTGCGAAACGTAAATATTGTTAATGGTACTCATTCCCTTCCTAAATCCGCCTGCGTCTCCGGCATTATGTCTCTCCCCTCAACATCCTTCAGCAGCCTATCTGCCAACACCATCGCGTATAATTTGTACGCAGTATTCATTAGCGTAATTCCTTTATAATTTTCCTGCCTCGCCCTATCCGTTTTTCTATACAGTGGTACGATCACCCCCTTCCGCCCTCTTGGGAATCCCTCCCCCTGACATACTTTTTTCACTACCCCCTTCAGCCTCTTCCCTGCTTCCAGCCCTGCTGCCTTAATAGATGGACACCGTCGTAAAAACTTTTTATTCTGACATACGGGGCCTTGACAAGTCAAAATTTGATGATATCCGTAAAATTTATTTTTGAAATAAAGCGAATATCTTCTCATTGAGATGTGCATGTAAAAACAGCTTGTAGTTGAAATTATAAACTCTTTGTAATTTGTTTGAAAGTAACTTATCAGTATAAGCCTTCGACGCAATAATCGTCGCGACTCGAAGGTACTGATATTGGGATGAAAATTTTACTGTTTGTTAAAAAATTATTTTGTTCTTATGAATATTTATCATTTGAGTTAAAAATTCGTTTTTAACTGAACTTTTTTTTTGTCAAAAAGAAAAGATACATTTTGCACAATTTAAAAAAATTCCGGATCTGTAAGCTTCCCGAAATAAAAATATTTGAAACAAAACCTATCGGAATGTATAAAATGCTGAAATATTGAAGTCCCGAAATTGCAAATTCCCGTTGAATGAAATTCGCGACAATAGAAAATTCCCGAATATAAATGATTACAAAAATTTTTTGTAAATTATTATTATTCATTAAAAATAAATTGTAATATTTTTGCAAAGATAATTTTTTTAATGCTAAATATATTTTTATAATTTTTTTCTTAAATTTAAAGTAACAATAATTGTATTTAGATTTGTCAATTCAAGCTTTTTTAAAATTTACAAAATTTTATTCCATGCGGCTCAGAAAAATTAATACTTTGTGCCTATTTTAAAGGTAGCAAAACGGTGTAAAGCACGTAAAAACTAAACCTTACTCGAAAGAAGAAAATATTTTGTTATTCACAAATTGTCAAAGTTCACGATAAAATTCCTGAGTTCCGTCGTTAACAATTTTTAATGTTTATAAAAAATTACATTTTCTTTAATTGTACAAAGTTGTAAAGTAGTGTACAATGGGAAATATGAAATATTACACAAAGAAAAATTGTAATCGATCAAAAATATTTAGTTAACAATTATTTTATTGACCAAGTGCGAAACTAATACTCCAAATGGACCTGCGCGCCTGAAGTGGCATTAGTAGCGGAAAATTTAAATTAGTATCCCACTCAATATAATAATTATATTATTTACAGCTTCCAAATCTAAGTGCACCTAAAAAAGTGGAAATTATCATCACATACCTTTGTTTAAAAATATTTACGCAATCGTCAGAAAATATTTTTCCGTGCAATAAATTCTTACATTGTCGTAGCGGATGCTTAGATTTTTAAAAGATATAACTGGCGCACCAAAAGACAGTTTACAGTAATATCGTATAGTTATGGAGAGAAAAACATCGCTAAACTGTCTACCAGTAAGTTTTAAGAAAGCCAGAAGTTGTATGTTGTTGTACCTAAAGTTAAAAAGCCCATCCTGTTGGTAAAATAAAAAAGGAATTTTTTGCATGATGGTTCTGCGGGAATTAGCAAGGAAGCTATGCACTGGGCCATTGAAAAATCAACGGAGATTATTTATGACAGGCTAGATCACCTTCCCTGTTACATAGGTATTTGAATTTTTTTATTCTGTGTATTTTACTTTATTATTAGATATTTATTTAAGTCTTGATTGCATCTAGCCTTGCCAAAAAATTGGCCAAGCTGGAAAAGGGGAAGGACTATTTGTCCTAAAAAATTTTTTATTATCAATTTTATTTTTCACGATCAGGCCAAAAAAGACTCATTCTATCAAAAAACTGTTAATAACAATTTTTGCGTATCTCGCACAGATAACATCTAATTCTGAAAGCTGGATAACAAACTCGAGCTTCAGTTTTCGACACCAAAAGAGTTAAACAAGGCCAATCTGATATATTAATTTTTTTCAAAAGTTATCCTGTTTACAGATAGTCAGACATACATACATGCCTTTATACATGCTGACAGACAGACAGAAAAATTCGTAATAACCTGTTTTACGGATTCAGAGGGTCTCAACACGTGGATTTTTTTATAAAAATTGACGTGGTCTAATTTTACTCTAATCTAACACCTTCTATAGTGAGGATGTAATAAAGACAATCAGGTACAAAAATGCTTTAATAACCTCAATGACGAAAAAATATTTTCTGCTATATAAAAACCTCCACAACAAGCAGTTTTGGAATGCTTTAATTCTTTTATAATACATTTTAACTTGGCTTCTAATTCAAAATAACAATTTTTAAACAATAAATTAGGATATGTAAAAGTCATGTATAATTTATGGAACCAAGAATCAATTCACTCAGAATCCTAATAGAGCCTATTCCAGAAGTAATTTTGTACTTCTTTAATTTCTGATAAAACATCACCTAATGGATGCCAAGTAGAGTGACTTTGATAACAGCACTATAAATTTTAATAAGGTTAATTTCACTCAGATTATGTACTAATAATTCGTATGCAGCCTCTCATATACCTAATAAAACAACTATTAAAGCTGCACTTTTAATTTAAATCCATTTAATTCTGATTATCCGCTAACAATCCTAATATGGCGCAGCAGATAAGCAAGTTTGTACTTTAGAACATTTAGATTATAAACAAGTACCTCATTGGCAAAAGGAATATTTGATTTCGAAAGCCTAATAAAACCATGAACCAAGATTTTTTTAATTGAATAAATAATAATAATAAATTAACTTTTAATATTCTTGTTTATTCTTCAGATGTTCTAATGCCTGCTCATACAATTGAGTATCTTCTAACAAGGCATCATAAAACCTCGACTCTTTCGACCTTCATGCATGATTTGGCAAAAAAAGCGGAACATATACGGAATTATGCAGCTCTTTTGAAATTGCATAATCCCGGTGAAGTCTATATTGTAAGAAAATTCGAAAAAGGACAGCCACCTGTTCGTAGAATAACCTGGGCAATACATGCTTATATTGTCGTAGCGCATGGTCAAATTTTTTTAAATATTTGACGATAAGAAGAAACTGTCTAAAGTTTTATCATAGTAAACATTGCTGTAGTTAAAACTCTGCAACCCATTGTGTTGAGAAAAGAAAAGGGGGTGCTTTCTATGGCCCTTGTATGGGATTGACCGAGCAAGATCGTGGTTTAATGACTGATTAAGTATGAATAAGATTGTTCATAAGAGGCTAGGTCATCCTCCTGCCAATTCAAATAGAAAGATTATCTGGCGGCAGTAATAAAATTATTGATACAAGAATTTTATTTAGTCAATAATAGTACGGCTATTGATTTAATTTTGTGAACTAGTCTAAACTTGAAAACATATTTAAACACTTTCAGCGGCTTCTGCTGATTCACGGCTGAAATAAGTATAAAATTATGACAAGTTCTAAGTTTTCTAGAAATTATTTTTGTATTTATGGGAAAATTTATGTGTTTAAAAAAAAATTACTGAACGATTTTGCATTGAAAATTAAATTATTAGGTTTGCCAATCGCCAACCCATCTATAAATGTCAAGTTCACTATCGGGTGCACCTCATCGTTAACCAGGTCGTTTAAGACAACATCTAAGGGAACTTTTAGAAGGTTTAAATGTGATAACAAACAAAATAACTACCGGTTGACGATGGACGATCGATGACCGAGCCGAAGATCCGGGAGCACAAGATCGCGCATCTGGCAGTTCAGCAAGTATTCGTCAACAACTCTCTAAGATCTTATATGTTGCCAACACAGCAGCTTGAAACGTATTCTATGAGGTATTTTAAAAATTTTAATTGTGCGAACTGCCAAAAAAATAACAAATGGTGAGTCGATGATCCGGGTGAACCGTATCGTACACCAAGGTCGCCGACTCACCATTTAGAGTTTCCCATGGGAGTTTTTAGCGGAGTGGTTTTAAGACTTATGTCGTCAGAGTGACCGAGATGCTAATAACGCACTCTTAGTAGAGCATTGTGCGTTTTTAAGAATAATACTTAATTGCAAACAAACGCAGAACTTGCAGCAGATGCATTCTGTAAAGACAGCTAGAATATGTCCTCTGTCCTCTTTCTACATCTGCAACACTTAAGAAAACACTCGATCAAATTTGAACAGATGGAACCTTTAAATTTTATTAAGAGATCATTTTTTCTGCCTGTTTGGTCAAACCCAGTTGATCCTTTTTGCGCGCTCCATTGATTATATCTTTTCTGCAGCACTTATGAAATTTAACTTGGTTTGCATTATCCTCGTATTTCTCTATTGATTTAGCGGAGTTTGAGTGAACATAAATTTCACAGATAGAAAAATAAAGGGCTTTTAAAAAGCCCTTTCTTCATATGATAAGTGACAAGCAATCTCGACCATGTCATAATGATTTTCCATGACTTGCTGCAAGATTATTCTATTTTAGATAAATGAAAATGCTCTTAATCTTCAATTCAGGTGAATGCAAGCAAATTACTAGCATACTTTTTAGCGGCTATAAGTTATACGCACCAACATTTTCAGCGATATGGTTGCTCTGTATGTTGAGAATCTCCCCAAGCTCTTACTCTGAATTAATAGAAGTATACACTTCTTTCATATGATATATAATATATTTTCGCACATGAAAAACTGCATTTTTTCAGCTTAAATTATATCTAAAATAATTATTATTATACACTATTGCTATAATAGAGGTGGGTGTTCAAAAAGTCTCGATACACCTAAATATCTCTCCAGATAAATATTTTTTCAAAAAGGTCAAGATCATTCTTGAAGAAACTTTTAACGAGGAATCCAGTGGTGACCTTGAATTTGATCTTGAAGTTGATCTTAAAGGTTATTTCAAGGTCAATTTTGTTTTCTTTAATAGGAACCCCTATTTTTGACAAAGGCAATCGAAAGAGCGGGAAATTTTACATCCAAAAATATACTCAGTTCATGGATTGGGACTAATCTATACTGCTTCAGCTCAGGGGGTTACAAAAAAGGTCGAGGTCAT
>JAAAKG020139758.1:0-12277 GCA_010014905.2 Druon quercuslanigerum | reverse complement strand
TATTTCATTAAAATTTTAATAATATCACGAATATTATCAGATATTTCAAAAATATTTAGGAAAGATTTTAGAAATATCTTAAAATAATTTCAAGGTTTCCCAAAAAATTTAAAAGACTTCACCAAAATTTTGAAAATTCCGAAAAGATTTTGTACAAATTCAAATAATTTCAAGAAGATTTCAATGATTTTGATAACTTTGCAAATATCAACTAAAATTTTAGAAAGAATTTCAAAGATTTTAGAAAAACTTCACAAAGATCTCAATTATTTACTAAGGATTTAAAAGATTTGAAATATTTTTGATAGATTTAAAAGAGTTCAATTATTTCCCAAAAATTTCAGATAAATTTCAAAGTTTGCACGAATATTTCAATGATTTCTTAAATATTTTCCGCCCTTAGATTTCATAATTATTTCAAATATTTGGCAAAGATTTTAGATTTATTTCAAAAATTGCACAAGCATTTCAATAATTTTCCAATTGTTTCAATCATTTCACAAATATTACGAAATATTTTCAAAATATTTCAAATAATTCGCAAAGATTTTAGAAATATTTCAGAAAGATTACAATGGTTTCCCAAAGATTGCAAAGACTTTACAAAAATTTCAAATATTTTGCAAAAATCTCGGATAGATTAAAAGATTTCACATATTCTTCAAATATTTTTTGTTTGACAATTTCAGCTAGATTTTTGACAGATCTAATTGATCCAATGAATTTAATCATTCGATTTCAGAGAAGGACACATCAATACTCTGCCCATCCCTGGTGGATTTCTGAGGGGGGGGGGGCATTGCCCTCTGTGCCTCCTGAGGCTCCGTCGCTTCTGGATTAGCAGGTCCTATCTTGGAAGAAACGGTTTATTTTATCATCCTTTTCTAGGTTGCGTACAATGCTTGTAGATATTTTTAAAACGGAAAATTATATGTTGTCCCAACAATAGCTTTTGATACGGAAGTGACTTTATCTTAATAGAGGTTCATTTTTGAGAATAATGGTTTCCACTATTTTATTCTTAGATCTTGCATCTTGGATCTTAGCTCAAACTGTTACAAAGACCCTGTAACTCTAAAATAAGGTATGCAAATAGTATCCAAGGGGTTTTTGGTGACATCATGAAGATTTTCATGATAAAAAAAAAATTTGACCTTGGAAGGTCAAAACAAAAGTCACATTCATCACTTATAGATAAAGCCTTAGCGACCTCAAAAACCCATTGGGTAATGTTTTTCGTTAACCCTCAAAGTTGATCTCACTTGCTAAGACTGAGCGGTCGTGACCTTCAAACGGCCGCCTGGTCAGGATCAAGGTCAAAATTTAGACTTTCCTTAACGCGCGATACTTACATTAGTTTGTCCGCTTTGGAATATTTCCCAATAATGCTGTTCTTATAGCTATAAAAACATTGTTTTAGACCTTATGGTGATCTTTAAGGTCATTTTAAATCAGAGATGTTATTTACTTTACAAAATAATTTTATCTAAATTGGTTCAGACAAGGAAATGCATTTCAATTTAAAAACCTAATTTAAAAGTGTTTTATAAATTCACTTCGCAAGATAATATTGTTTCGTGACACAATTGTAACAATTATCAAAATTGTAAATTTTTTTAAAAAAATTTTCAAAAATTTATATTTTAAATATACTACTTTTGATATAACGCGGAACTAAACTTAGGTGTGTTTCTAGCAACTGATATAAATTATTAAAATATATTTTTGCAAATTTCGAAATAAATTTTATTGAACCATTTTTTTAGCAAATTTTTACATTAAAATTCCTAGAATAACTAAAAATGATTTTTTTAAATTAATTTTTAAATTGTATTTGAAAATGTTTCCAAAATTGTCAAAAGGGACTCTGGAAGATTTCAAGGCAATTTTTTTAATCTTGCAGGATTTAAAAAAAAATCTAGGAAAAACTTGATATCCAAGCTAATAAAAAATTTTTCATTAGATTGTTGGACAATTTTTACTTGATTTCTTTTTAACTTTGTGTGAGAATATTTAAAAATATTTCAAAAAAAATTTTGATGTATAAAATAATGTTCCATGACTAAAAATGTTTAAAATTATATAATTTTGAAATTTTATAAATTTCGTATTCATTCAATTTATATGATTTTAAAGGGTAGTGTGGATTTCTATTTTTTTGAAATTTGAAAACTATACAATTTGCCAAAGTTACGAATTAAAACTGTTGCAAAAACGGCTTATAATTACAAAATTTTATATTGGAAATTGTTTAAAGTTTCTAATTTTTTTTTCTAGTTTACTTTTTGTTTATACAACATTAATTTTTTTTTATATGTAAAAAACTTTGTCAATGTGTATCTATTAATATAAAAATTAAAATTTTTGATTAGAATTCATATTTTCGATTGAAGTTCAACAATTTGGTTAAAAATGAACCTATTTTCAAGAAATCTAGAATATTCGGTAAATAATAACTATTTAGTTGAAAAATCATATTTTTAAGTTGTCCTCTTTTTTAGTTAAAAATTTAACTACTTACTTGAAAGTTAAACTATTTTGTTCCCATTTTTTCTTCTTTCGCCCCCTTGGTCAGAAATTAAACACTTAGTTTGGAAGTCTGTTTTTTTTTATTTCAAAATTTAACTGTTTAATTTGTGGTCAAAAATTGATCTTTTATAAGTTAAAATTCAACCATTTGATAGAAAATGTTATATTTGATTGAAAATTAATATATTTTGTCCAAAAGTTCGTCTTTTTGGTTGAAAATTTAACTCTTTAGTTTCATTTTTTTTTAAATAATTTTTTAATTTTAAAATTTAACTATTATATTTGTGATTAGAAACTATTCTTTTATAAGGTAAAAATTCAAGTATTTAATACAAAATTCACGTATTTTTTTGAAAATTTTTAAATTTTGTTGAAAACTCTTCTTTCTTCTGTTGAAAATTGAACTAATTGTTTGAAATTTAAACTATTCTGTTCAAATTTTATTATTTTTCTCCTCTTTGGTTAGAAATTTAATTCATGGGTCTTAAATTCTTTATTTGAAAATTAACGTTGTCATTTTTCAAATTTCACTATTCCATTTGTGATTTTGCACTTATCCATTATAAGTTAAAAATTTAACTATTTAATAGAAAATACATCTATTTAGTTGAAAATTCGTCATTTTACTTAGAAAATTAATCTTGTTTGTTGAAAACACATATTTTTGGTTTTGCATACAAATATTTATTTTAGAATTTATCTTATTTAGTTTAATTCAACTCGTTTAAAATTTCTTTTTTATTATTGAAAATTATTTTTTTTTTTTAAATTGGAAGATTTCATTTTTGGTTAAAAAATGTCTTTTTTGTTTGAAACTTCTACTATTTGATTTAAAATTCATGTCTCTTGATTAGGAGTATTTTTATTTTTTTAAATTTTTAACTCTGTTTTTTCATCGTTTAATTTAACGGATTAAAAGTTTGTCTTTTGGCAGAAAATGTATCTTTTATATGACAAAAGCTATCCTTCGTGGTTTAAAATAAATTTTTTGTTGAAGAATCTACTTTGCGGGTTTGTAATTCAACTGTCTGCAAGAAATGCGTATTTTAGCTTTGAAATTTGATTGTTTTTGGTTAAATTTTAGATTGTTTATTTCAAAATGCGACCGTTTGTTTGAAAATGCATTGGCGAAGGTCCAAAAATCAAGTATTTTGATTATGTCATATCTTTTGGATAAAATTCTTCTATTCGGTTTAAAATTTCTCCGCAGGAATCACAAAACTATTTTTTGTGGTAGAAAACTCATTTTTCCTGGTTGGAAATTCAACTTTTTAGTTTGGAAATAATTTTTTTTTAAATTCAACTTTTTTTAGAAAAAGTTTGTCTTTTTGGCCTGAGAATTTAACCTTTCAGCAGAAACTTAAGCTATCTAATTGAAAATTATATTTTTTGTGTAAAATTTACTTTTTTTCGTTGAAAGTTCAACCAATTGGTTAAAATTAAACTATTTTCATTATTACTAAAAAATTGTAAAATTATTATTATTAGCAAAATTGATGTATATGATTAAAAATACGTTTTTTTAAAGTCTAGTTACTAGTTTAGAAGTTAAAATATCTCGTAAGATTTTTTAACCTCTTTTGTAGAAAATTATACGTGTTTTGGTAAAAATAGTATTATTTTCGGTTGAAATTTTTTATTGTCATTTTTAAAGTTAAATATTGCATTTTTTGTTCAATGCTCATCCTTTTGAAGGTGCAAATTTAACTAGTTGGTAGGAAACTTATGTTTTTTCTTGAAAATTTTTCATTTTTATCAGTAATTATCACAGTTTGTTGAAAACTGATCTTTTAGGTTCTAGATTTAAATTATTGATTGAAAATCCTTTTATTATTGTTAAAAAATTAATTAAAATGGTTTGTTTTAATTCCACAGTTCGTGTTGAAAATTTAACTGCTTTCTAAAAAAATTCGTCTTTCTATCTATAAAATTAAAATGCTTTTTTCTGTTAAGAATTCTTTTATGTCGATTGAAAAACTTTGACATATATATATATAGATATTTAATTAAACATCTATATACATGTTGTTGGGAATTCATCTCTTTTGTTAGAAAATTCTTTTTTGATCAACGTTTAATTATTTTGTTAAAAGTGAAATATATTTGGACTTGCGATTCCTGGGGATATAAAGTACACCAAACTCTCGCTTGCAGTCACCCCGTTATCGGTCTTCCTAGAACTGCTGACTCATGCAGTTTCTCAGGGGAGTAGGGTGAGAGCGTTTGCTACATTATATATATAGATATATATTCCAATTGGAAACGAGTCAGACGGTCCTCACTGTTTACGTTTCCATTCCCCCCGAAATCAGTCCAAGGCCATTTGAAGGCAACCCCCGCAACTTGACTAAAATCGAGATTTTGGTGTATTACATTATAAGTATAATATCGTATTTAAATTATTTTATTTAAAAGAATTTATTTTTCTGTTTTCGTAAAAAAGAAACTTCTTTCATGGGTTTTGAGATAATTTTGAGTTGCGTTAAACAATGCTGCACATCGATACACACTGTTTGGTTTTTTTTTATTAAAACGAACAATTTTGGGAGGATAAATAACGAGAGGGTATTTTCTAATTCCCTGCTTTTTAAGTTTGAAATTCATTTTTCCAGAAGTTACGATTTTTTTAAATATTCAGACTATTTATAAATTCTTCTTAAACAAATCCTCTTAATTGGTAATTCACGTTTCTCATTATTATCTTTACGTTAAGTACTTTTAGCACAATTAGAAGTAAACTTTCTTCACAAAGCATTTTACAACTCGCCGAGAATTTCGGTATCACCTCCACTAATGAGAGGATTAAATCCAATTCTAATACTCCTTTGCACAACCGTCTTTTAATTACAGAAAAATGCCAAGTTTTGCACAAGAGGGAAACTAACATCTGATTTTATGGCACCTTTTACTAAGTTCAGCGCTGATTTCCTACAAATGCAGAAAGTGATATCTCAGATTTAGCATCTCGCTTATGCCCCACCGACCTTAATCCCGCAAACTCTAAAAGAGCTTAAGACCCATTATATAGGCTGGGATTCAGAAAGTCAGCGATTTCCAGAAATTACCTTCCTGCTCGAGTAGTGTGATATGCGTAAGACTGACCTGAAAGCGTAATAAACCGAGTCGCCCATTAAAACGGTCTAATTAATATTTGAGCGATAAATTTCAGTTTTCTATATCGACGTCCACCTGGAGAGTACCAGGTCTGACCTTAAGCAAAGTAACCGTTAGAACGGAATTAAAACCTGCTGTCCAGGGCAAGGCTCGTGTTGCATTTTTTTTTTTTGTCCGGGGAAAGAGAAATAGTGCATTTGGATGAGGATGGCCGCGCACGCGATTCCCAGTCACGCATGGTCACATGCACTCATTACTTGTCAAAAAATTTAGATATTTTGATTTTTCTACAGATTATAGTGAAAATTTTATTAGAAAAAAAATCTGAAAATATGGGATAAATTGCGTGTTGTGGATGACGGTTTTTCCTATACTGATACTGACTTTAAATTCTTGTGAGTGAAAGGGAACAAACTTCCATCATCTAATCATCATTTCATAATACTATTGTTAGACCTACAAAATTATTTACACAAAATCTGCAAAAATGTATGAATTTTTTTGATCCTTTCTGTACACAATGATTAAATTTATGGGCAGAAATAATCATTTTTTATTGATTTAATACAGGGTGTCTACCCTACCTGGAAACCTGGAAAACCTGAAATTGTCAGGGAATTTTTGTATACCTCGCAAAACCTGAAAATGTCAGGGAATTTTTCAAGAGCGTAGTTAATTTTTTATAAACTGCAATATTAACTTGAATAAGACGTTCTTTTGTTAGAAATCAATTTGGTTGAATTCCATTATTTTTTATTAAAAATTTCAATTTTATTTGGTTAATACATTTTTAACAAACTAATTAATACTAATAATTAACTAATACATTCTTTGTTCCGAATTTATCTCTTATGAATGAAGATTTAATTAATTGGTTTACAGTTACTCTTTTGTTAAAAATTCCTTGTTTCTTTGGCTAAAAATTATAATTTTTACCTTTTTATTTTTTGCATTGAAAATTGATCTTTTACAGAGAATATAAATACCTTATATTTGGATCAAGAATTATCCTTGACGTGCAAAATTTGACCTTTTTTTGGCAGAAATCAATACTCTATGATGAAAAAGATACTTTTTATTAGAAATTCAATGATACTCATCAGTTTGGTTGAAAATTCATGTTTTTGGTTAAAAATAAAACTGCTTGATTTAAAATTTAAATCTTTCGTCAAAAATTCATCTTTTTGTTTAAAATTCATTTATTCGAGATAAAGGTTGATCATTTCAGTTGAAAATTCATTAATTTTTTGAAAAATGTAACTATTTAGTTAAAAAAAAAGTCTTCCTAAATTGATAATTTAACTTTTTTGATAAAAACGCATATATTTAATTTAAAAATCTCGCTAGAAAACTAATTTTACTAAGGAGTTAAACATTTCACAAAAAAATAAAATATTTGGTGAAAAATCTTTGTATTTTGTTTAAAATTTTTCTTGTTTGTTAGAAAATTAATCTTTTTGGTCGAAATCTTATTTGCTTGGTTGAAAATTGAACTATTTTGTGCAAAATTGATTTTATTGGATAAAAAACGTATTTTTTACAACTTAAAATGAAATTATTTTGTTCTTTGTTAAAAATGTAACCATTTTATAGAAAAATGGTCTTTTTTGGTAGAAAATGAAGCTTTTTATTCAAATTCCAACCATCAGTTTAAAAATTTTATTAAAAATTAAAATATTTAGTTGTTGATTCAAGATTTTTGTAAAAAATTAGTATTTTTTGGTGGATAAATCATTTTTTCATTAAAAATTATTTTTTTATCTGAAAATTGAACTATTCCACTTTTGTCTGATTTTTTCATATAAAAATTTGATCTTTTTTTTTTAAATTCTTCGGTTTGATTGAAAACTTAACGACTCCGTTGAAAATGTATTAAGTTAAAAATTGTTCAACTATTCGGATAAAAATATATTTTTCTGATGCGAAATGCATCATTTTAGGGAACAGTTTATTTATTTGGCTAAAAATTAAAATTTTTTGTTCGAAACATATTTTCTTATTTAAAATTCACTTATATTGTTTAAAACCCGTATTTCTGACTTTGGGTTCTAATTCAAAATTTTTAATGAGACTTTTTATTTTTATTGATTGAAGAATCTGTTTTTTTTTCGAAAATTTAACTCTTTTCTTAAAAATTCGGATTTTCTGGTTTAACTGAACAGTTTATTATTGAAAATTAAAATATTTTTTGGTTGAAATATCAACTATTACACTTTTTTTTTTAAATTAATTTTTTTATCAAAGAATTATCTTTTTGCTTGAAAATTTAAGTTTTTTTTTGAAAATTCCCTTTTTTGGTTGAAAATGGATTATTTTTACTAAAAGTGTAATAATAAAATTTGAAATTAATAAATCCTTGATTTAGCAGACTTTAAGTTTTAACTCAAACTGAAACTAAATCCCTAATTATGTGTGTGAATTTAGAACATTCCTTCCTTTGAATTTCTCAAATGACCCATTGACAATTAATTAAAAAGAACGAAAAATTTTTCAAGATTTTTGTGACACACCTATTTTTCAAAGAAAGATTGTGGTTAAAAGATAAGTTTTCGTAGAACTAGATAAATTCATTAACAAATTATAAAAGTCGTTTTTGCTTTTAAAATTATTTGAAAATTGTTTAAAGCATTTCTAGAACTACTAAAATTTACCCCTTCTTAATTTTTTTATATTTCTCTATTCAATAGTTTATTTTCTAGTATAGGATGCTTAAAGAAGTAATTCATCGTCAAGTGTCTAAGAATGACCCTCTACAACGAAAAAGGTGTAGATCTCGGGACAGTAAAGGTACGTGGGTTAGCGTTCACAGGTGATAAAGTAGAAATGGCATTGTCCTTTCATTCATGGTCCTTTTCTTCAGTGAATCATATCTAATTTCACTTTCAATTAAATTGAACCCAATAGACATTGTTATTTCAAAATATTTCATTTCGCACTTGAAAACAGAAAGTCTAGAGTTGACTTCAACGAGAGTGAAAGTCGAGCCTAGAGGTACATAATACAATTCCCAAGATTTCTGAATTGTGGAAAATCATGAGGTGGGCGGTAGGTTCCACAGAAGTCTCAATTAGTTCCACATTGCTGCTGATTTGATATATAAATGGTGATTATAAAAAATGAATGCCTCGAGGAGTTTGCAACCTGTCGACTTAACTGTAAATATTAATGGAATCGTTCATCTCAGAATGCAGTAGAACAATTTTGCTCATTTCAATAACAGCATGTTATCATTCAAATATTGACTCAATGTTATGCTAACTTATAGATACATCTGATATATACTTTCCTGACATTTAGAAACTGGGCTAGGCATTTTAAAACAGCCGTATTTCAAAATAGATGCCATTATCCTTGTAGAAAATTTTTTTACACGCAATACAACAGTTCTATGAGCGTACTTTTTTGTTTAAACATATGTTTTTTTGTAAAAAAATTTTCCAAAAATGCAACAACCAAAAAATTAAATACAAAATATATCGTTTCATCTTGTACTAGAACACTGTGCGCGCGCTCGTGACCCATTCTTTAATATAAATCGGTTCATTTTCTAATATTTTGTTACAGATTTTACAGAAAATCATATATGTTTTAAAAAAGTTGTCTTTGATTTAAAAAAGTTTCTTTATTGCAGCAAAAAAAATGTCAGTAATTTTAATGAGAATGAAACAATTTTTTTATTTACTTAAAATTGATTCAAATTAGAAGATTATATTTCTGATTAGCAAAATATGTCTAACCGCGTGTGAAATTTTTCGACACCGTACTTTTAATAGATTTTTTTTAATATTTTAAAAACATGGCAAATACTTTTTCAAGGAATTTTGACATAAGATATTTATCAAGGTACAATTAAATTTGATTATTTGAATTCAATTTCAATTTTTTACAAAATTGTCTTCACTATGTTTTCTAGACACATTTGTCATATTTGTGAATTATTTTATTTTTATAGCGAAATATATTTTTATAGTTCAACAGTAAGAAAAATGCAATATTTAAGTGTATAATTAAACTGAGAAAATTCAGAATCTGTTATTGTAAGATTTAATTTAATCGACATAAGCATAATGGAATAATTTTTTTTTTTTTTTGATTAACAGTCAAAATAGTATTTTTAGAATAAATGAAAAATAGCCATTTTGCTAGAATTTTGTTTTATTATTCACATTTAAATAATAGTTTTTACACTGAAAATTTAAAAAAACTATCAAAAAAGATAAATTTTCGCAAAAAATTTTAATATTTAAATTTTTAGTTCGAAAAATTAATTTTCAAGGCAAAAATAGTTTTCAATTGAACAAATTAATTGTTAAATAAATTTTCAGTCTAGTGGTTAAATTTTCTGCAAAAGAAATGAATTTTTAACTGAAAAGGTAAATTATTCACCAAGAAAATAATTATTACACCACAATAAAAAAATTGTCAACAAAATAAAGAAATTGAAAGAAAATTAATTTTACCTTCAAAACTTGATACTTTAGAGAAAAAAACATTTCTTGCTCAAAGTTCAACTTTTGTTTTGGTTCAAAATTTAACTATTTTATGGAACATTTTTTTAAATTAATCTTCACTTAAAAATTAATTTCTTCTCTTATCTTATCTCATGATTAAAGGTTCATTATTTTAGTTAAAAACTAATTATGTCGCTTAAAAATTTAACTACTTTCTTAAAAAATTATTCTTTTTTCTTTGAAAATAAAATTTTTGAAATAAAAATTTACCAGTTCTATGTTTGATTTAACATTCATTTTCTTCGGGTGAAAATAAATCTATTTAGTTAAAAAAATTTTATTCTGTTAAAAATTTGTTGTTTTATGGATGAATATTAATCTTCTTGGTTACTAATTTAGCTATTTTGTTGGAAATTCCTTTCTTTTGTGGAAAATTTAACTACTAGGTTAAAAATTCCTTTAAAAACTAAAAAAATTTCTAATACATTCATTTATATGGTTAAAGTTTTTTTTATACTGCAAATTTATTTCTACAACAGAAAATTTAAATATTTTATTTTTTGTCGAAAATTTATCTTTTGTAACAAACATTTATTCTTTTTCGTTGAAAATGTAAGAAATTTCTTTCCGTGGAAGAAAAATCATATTTTGGTTTGAAAATTCAAGTGTTGGGTTAGAAGTTAATTTTTTAGGTAGAAGATTTTATATTTTAGTTAAAAATTATTTACTTTGCCTAAGAATTTAGCTGTTTTGTTGAAAGTTCGTTTTCTTTGTATTAAAATTGAATTTTTTAGTCTGAAAATTTACCTTTTCTATGCTTGGTTTAAAAATTATCTTGCTCAGTTGAAAATTCAGCTGTTTGGTAGGAAAGTTCTGTATTTTGTTGAAACTTTATTCATTATGGTAAAATATTATTTTTCTTGGCAACCAATTTACCTTTTTTGAAAGAAAATGTATCTCTTTTATAGAAAATTCAACTGCTAGGTTAAAATTCTTTAACAATTTATTCTTTTAATTAAAAATTATGTTTTTTATTTAAAATTAATTCTTTAAACTGAAAATTTAACTACTTCAATTTTTGTCGAAAATTATCCTTTTTTTAAACACATTAAATCTTCAGGCTGGAAATTCATATATTTTATTGAAACTTTAACTATTTTGTTGAATATTTATTTGCTTTGATGAAAATTTGTATTTTTTGTAGAAAATTCATCCTTTGGGTAAAAATAATTATTTTTGTTGTTGCTAAAGACTCATTATTTTATTTAAACTTTTATTTCTCAGGAAAAAGATTTAAAAATTTTCTTCAAAATTCTACGATGAAAATATGAATTTTTAAACAAGAAATGAATTTCTACAAACAAACTTTAATTTTTAATCCAAAAAGAAGAATTTTTAACCAAATAGGATGACTTTAACAAAATTGTTGAACATTTTTTACCTCATTTTTACCCAAAATAGATCAAGTTTCTCCGCAAACTGGTGAATTTTTATTTAAATTAATAAAATAAATAGAATTGAATTTTCATACAAAAAGGATTCTAGTTGATTATTCTAGATCCAAATATGCATTTTTCAACAAAAAATAAGTTTCTATGGAAAATAGTTGCATTTTCTATACAAAAAGAATGAGTTTTGAACCAAGTAGTGAAATTCTCTGCCAAATTACTTGCATTTTTATTTAAGAAGAATGAAATTTGTACTCAAACAGATGCAGTTTTAATCAAAAACAATACATTTTTCTCAACTTCAATATTCATCCAGAAAAGATTTTAGTTCTCTTTTCGACACGTCAATATTAAATTCAAATAAAAAGTAAATTTTCTACCTGATAGTTAAATTTTCAACAAAACAGTAGAATTTTCAACTAAAGAGTATTACAGTTGATCGTAAAATAATAAAAAAAAATATTATTTCGAGTGAGACTGGTTAATTAAATAAAATATTCAATTCATGGCTAATGCCAGTTAAAGCGTTTAATTTTGTTGTAAAAGCTTGTTGTTATAGCTGAGACGCGTTTCGGCACAGATCTGTGCCCTTTTCAATAATTGTTTCTTCATACAAAAGTTCATTAAAGCTAGAAAAAACACGATATTTTATAAATAACATTGTACATACAATATTATTTAAGATAGCGTATAGGAAAAATTCTCATAATCGAAGAATAACACTATAATTACCTT
>JAAAKG020139757.1:0-12277 GCA_010014905.2 Druon quercuslanigerum | reverse complement strand
TCCTAAAATAAAATTTGACCTTGAAATACCGATTTTCAAGGTCAACAATGTTTCGAGGAATTTTGAAACTATTTTTAGCGTATTCAGAGCATTGAATTCAGCCTAAAAACATATAATATTTTATACCCCTTGAGTGGTCGATATATCGACCATCCCCGCAGCTAAAAGGTTAACAAAGATTTAGAGTAGACGTAAAAGTCTTTCAAAAAATTTAAACTTATTTTTCTTCGACTTCTATTTGGCAGTCAATTTACATGTTCAGCTTTATTCATGTTTGTTCAAAATTATTAAAACAGTTTTATCGACTTCGATAACGTGAAATTTATACGATGAAAATTTTGCAAAATTTTTATTATCTCACAAACAAATAATATTCTTGTGCTTATCTGAACACTAAAACCAAAATAAGATGTATTATTCTAGTTTTTTTAAAGATTTTTTAAGTGATTGTTATTTAAACATAATTAGATTAAACAACCTTTGAACCGACAGATTTATCTCTACACATATTTCGTAGATTTCTCAACTTATTACAAATAATTACTAAAAGCATTCTCAGAATCTGATACGAACTGTAAACCAAATATTCTATTAGGAAAAGGTGATATTCTCTTGACTATTACGAAAAAGTATTTTAGGAAGTTCATTACAGGCCAATAATGAATTTGTCGTTTCTAAAGAAATAATTATAGGAAAATGACCCTTGTGAAAATTTCAGGTAGTAAATTTATACGCGGGAAACAGAGAAAAGCATAATATTAAAATAGTTAAATAATAAGTGCAAAGCAAGTGGAGTGGATAGACTTCTGGTACCGGCAAAAAAAAGTTCCCTGCTGGTACCAGCAAAAAAGTTTTCTGCCGGTGACAGCAATATATTTCTCTGTTGGTGCTGGTAAAAAATACACATTTTTAACATACCGAAGATTTAAGAGGTATTTTGCTATGAGGGGTCAACCCCGTACCCCTTTCCAAAGTATCATGTGGTCGGAATAGAACACTTGTAACTGGTCACATAAATAATGTTGGTCAAACTCCTTCCCCTTTACAAGGTTTTGTGGGTTACGAGAAGACACTCCTTTGTCTGGTCACAGGGATAATGTTTAATAATAATAATGTTTAAAGGGATTTCCCTTCCACTTTCCGACAAATATTGCGCTCTCTCCCTTGGCCTACCATCCATACATTGTTCTCATTTAACCTTGACTCTCTTATTCTCTCCACCCCTACTTCCTTCATTCTCTCCGTGCTGTTTCTTTTAACCAAGTCATACACCATCCTTCCTTCCTCATTCATCCTTCTCACTTCATCCATCTGCAATCCATTCGTTCTAAAATACCTTTCCCTTTCCACCTCCATCCTTCCACTCTTACGTTATGTACTTCTTCTTCCACCAACATTGCCTTACCAGCTTACTTGCCTCCTCGTCTAAAAATTTCTCCTTTTATCCGTAAAACAAGACACTTATTACTAGTAAATCCAACAATTTCATTCTCCTCACAAAATCATCTGCAAACACCCTCTTTCCCAGCCCCCACACTTGCCTCATCACCACATTTGCCCTTCTCACTCTCTCTTTTATATGACCATCTACTCCTCTATTCCACCGAAACAGGAAGCCTTAACTCTCCCACCTCCTTTTCTGAACACGGTAACCTTCGTCTTATCCGCATTTAACTCTAACCTATTTTTGTCCAAGTATCTTCTTAACCTTTTCATCATCTCCTTTGAAGCCCCTTCGTTCTTTACAAGCAGCACCATGTAACTTGAATATGCGAGTGACCATATCCTTATCCCTCCAACCCTAACTCCTCCTACCACTCCGGCCGCTAGCTTACTTCACATACCTCCCTCATCCTCTCGACCAAGCCTCTCTCTAATCCCGTCTCATCCATTTCCTCCCACAACCTTCCCATATCCACCGAAGGGAACGCGCCTTTTAGATCTACAAAAAACGCGTACACTTTGGCACCCTTTTTGACCTTTTTTTATGCAGCACGTGCTGCAAAACGCAAATATTGTCAATGGTACTCCTTCCCTCGCTAAAGCCTGCCTGTGTCTGCGGCAGTAAGCTTTTCCCCTCAACATCCTTCCGCAGCCTATCTGCTAGCACCGTCGCGTATATTTTGAACACCATATTCATTAGCGTAATTCCTCTATAATTTTCCTTCCTCTCCCTACCTCCTTTTTATACAGTGGTACGATCACCTTCTCGCTCCACCCTCTTAGAAATACCTCTCCCCGCCATACTTTTCTCACTACCACCTTTAGCCTTTTCTTTATCTCTTGTGTGACAGACAGCCATGCTTCGTTCTGTACACCGTCCAGCCTTACTGCTTTCGACCTTTTCAATTTCCTTATCTGCCTCTCTATCTCCTCGTTATTAAGCTCCTTTCCATCTACCTCCCTTGTTCCTCTAATCCCCGCATCTCTCTTCTGTGTGTCTGATCCCTGAAATGAATCTTTAAAAAATTCGCTTTATTCTTCACTCCCTATCTTCTTACTTATTCCCACCCTACGTTCCCTAAACCTATTAATTATATTCCACACGTTCTCTTCTGTCTTCTGTCGTTCTCTTCCTCTTTCAACTCCTTTTCCTTTCCTAAACTCCTTGCTTTTTTATCCTAAACTCCTTACTCGTTTCTACGTACTCCTCCCTTTTCTCAATTCCTTCCTTCCACTTCCTGTACTTCCTTTTTACCTTTCTCTTCATAATTTTACATTCCCTATCCCACCACGGATTAACCATTCCTTTCTTCTTCTTTCTAAAAACCTTATTTTGCACACACCCTTTAACTTTATCTTTCAGATCCTCCCATATCTCTTCCACCGACTCCCCCTTGAAGCTTATGTTTTCCAACTGCTCCTGATACTTGTCTATTTCTTCTCTTGTCCATGACACCCTCTCCCCTAACAACCCCTCTTCCCCACCCTGCCTTCCGCCAACCTCCCCTTTATCACCAAACCTAATAGCTAAAGGTCCGATTCTACTCTCCATTCTACTGTGAATTTCTCTATTTCTCTATTCATATAATTTAGTACTCTTTTGTTAATATTTATTTTAATTTTAATCGTCAATCTGATCTTTGTTAAATTTTGTTAAGTACTATGTAGCATATGTTCCTTATAGGGCTACCTAGCCCTAGGAACTTTTCATGAATAAATACAAATACAAACATGTTTCCAGCCACCATTGCATATTCATCATCACATTGTCTATCACAGATTTTCCCATCTTACCCACATACGTGCATTCTCCCTCTTTGTCCCCTGTTAACATACCATTCGTTACAGTCCATCTTCTGTCCTCCATACAGTCTCTTAGAATTTCAACATATTTATTTATTAAATTATCCTTCGATATCCGACCCCCCACCCCTATTCTCGCATTAAAATGCCCACCCCTAGTACCACCATACCCTTATCTTTCTTTCCTAGTACGTCTTTCACCTTTTCTTTAACCCTCTTCATCCCATGCTTATTGCACACCATTACAAACTTTTATGTTACCCCTATCTTTGCTGCCCTCATTTTCACACCATGTTCCTCTCCCTCTCCATGAACTTCTTGCTCTTCCATCCCTAACCCCTGTTATAATTCCACTACTCGCCCTTCCTTTCCTCCTTACTCTGACCGCCTTCTGTAGCGTCTAACTATACCCCTTGCCAAATTTGGCTCTACACTATCCCATTCCTTTCTCTCTACCCACGTTTCTATCAATCCCACTACATCAAATTCCTTGATATACTTCCAGAAATCCTTATCTTTCTTCTGCACCCCTGCTGCGTTCCAGTACAACACCACTAACACTACTCCGCTCTGCTTTACTTGCAACCCCCTACTTCCCAAGAAACGAATTCCCTTGCACTTCCTTTAAAACCCCCTTCTCCTCATCCCATACCCAGATTTTTTCCTCTATTTTTATTTTCCCATATCCTAGCTTCGCCGCTCTCCCTTCATTCCTCTCCTTCCTAGCCCTTTGATTTATCATTCTCTGCACATCCCTTTCCTCCCTCGTCAAGTCTTGATCGATGAAAACCTTTTTATCTTTTATCCTATTTTTATCACGCCTCTATTCGAAATTTCCCTATCTTGCCTTTAATTCACCCTATTCTCTGTAGCAGCGCTTCCACCCACTCCTTTTCTTCCCACTCTTTAACTTTAATAATCTTATTACAATATTATTTCTCCTACCTGCCTTTTCTCTTTTCTGCATCATTAACTACATTGCTCTTATCCTTTCCCTATCATCTATCTCCTCCTTTTCATTCCTACGCTCTCCTACTTTCTCTTCTATCATGTTCTTTACCCTCTCCCCAATAACTTGCTTCTCGCCCTCCGCCCTATCAACTAATTCCACTTCCGACCTACCCTCCACCTTCTCAAGCGTTTGCTCCGCTCTTTTCTTCCACTCCCTAATCTCTTCTTCCATCTGCTTCATTTTATCATCTTTTTCTTTCTTTACCCACGCCACTTCTCTCTGCAGTCCTTCTAATTGTTCCCTTAGCTCTTTTACCTCCTTTTCCCATCTCTCATCTCTTATCTTTAGTTCCTCTCTCATACCTTCCATCTGCTCCATCGCCCACCTTACGTCCTCCCTCAACCCTCTGATCTTGTCTATCAGCACCCCAAGAGCCTTCTTCTTTGCTTGCCCCTCCATTTTTATGGGGGGTGACATACGTGTCCGTACGCTCTTTCTGAAGAAACACTTAAGCGCACTTTTCTCCGAACTATCTTTGCTGTATCTTTTCCTCTTCAAGAGATCCTCCCTTTCACTAGCGCTAGACGCTCTCTCCCTTGCTTTGGCGTTTCCTGTGTTCTTCTCCCGGACGCGCCACTCGACCCCGACCACGCCCAGCTGGCCGCTGGCGTAACTAAAAATTTTGTCCCCTTTGAATTCACTACATGTACTGCCAGTACTCTCGCTGCCCACCTCCCGCTCTTCCATCGGTAACTGGGACCTATCCATGCAAAGAAGTACCTGCTGCAGCCAACAAATGTCTCTCAAGGCCGTTCTCGCTTACCGCACAAAATTTTTTCTTTTCTTTGCACTATTTCCTCCCACGCAGGCCCTACAGACACCCTTTTTTCTCTGTTAATATCCCCCAGCAGTACTAGAACTACCCTTGCCCCCAATGAAAAACCAAACACCTGAACACCATAACTAACCCGCTCCCTTGCCAACTTAACCTCAATTTCCCTAATTAGCCAAATTCCACCCCACAACTACAATGAAAATTAATTTTAAACTCCCCAATTCACCCCTCAAAACTCTACTCACCTCTTAGGCTTCCAGCATCACACTATACTCACACCTTCCACACAAAATCCGCAAAAACTTCTCAATACCTGTCACGGCACACTTTCTCCTGCCGCCACCAACATACAAGGCATCGACAACATGTATAAAAAAAAAGCCCAAGTAAACTATATGTCTATAATTTCGACACTTTTGCAACAATACTTCCATCAGGGCCCAAAAGTTTTTTTTAAATTATATATTATCCATGAGAGTGTGTTATACAACAAAAAGTCCCACATTTTTTGACACTGAATTGATATAATATTAACAAATCTACAAAACTTTAGCCTCATTTTTCTGATAAAAAAACCACGAGATAATTGTTTAATAGCGTTTATTAAACCAAAATTGAGCAATCTTTACATGCTTGCTATGTATTTTAAGGTGCAATATGAACATGGTAAACTTTCATTTCAGAGTAACACAGGGCTGGTTTTCATAAATAAAACAGAGGTTATTTGATCTTGATGCTGTCTAATAGTCATTTATTTATTTCCGTATTTACAAACATTAAAAAATAAGAATTTTTTAACCTCCCTATTATACATACAGAAAGCTAGAACTTAGTGCTCATCATGGTCTTCCATATAAAAATGTATGACTTAATTATAATAAGTTCCTTATTCTATGTGGTCCAAACTTCCTACTGAACTCAGAAATATAATATAACATTTTGATTGTATGTAGAGTAAAATTTCACACAGCGATGTTCTTCGCCAGCAATATCTGTTATCCAAAACTCCTTTTAATTTCAAACTCATTTTCGCTCAGATAAGAACCTTCTCTAGGTTCATCATTAACTTGATCTTTAAAGCTGGTACAGCTGTAATCGATCCACAACAGATTTGCTAATTATGGCATCTAAGAGAAAATGAAGATCTTTTACACATTCTCACCAATTGTCCAATCTACTTCACCCCTTCGAAATCATTTCTTGCGTAACATTTATATAATCCACGAGAGCAATATTCATTTATTCATGATAAGTAAAACCTCTGGGATGCTTCGTTCGGTCTACAACTGTACACGTGCATACTTCACAATTAGAGCTTTATGCATTTTCGAATAAAACCACTTGGCCAGTTTAGGCTAACATAATTATATATATTTATCTTGTCTTTCATATTATTACTTTTATTAAATCTGAAGAAACGAAAAACTTCTGATCGTACCTATGGGTCTCTATTGTTGAGCCAATAATAATTGTATAATTAACACTAATTTAAATCAAAACGAAGTTTACTCTCTCTTTCAGATCACATTTCGCTCCTAACCTCAACCTGCACTACAGTTCATTTGAAATGTTTTTATCCGAAATTTTCAATTTCGTTTTTAATTTAAATTGCATTACAAAATGTGATATTTCTGATCTTTCAAGTGGTTGGAAAGATTTTTCTAATAATGTTTATAAAATTCCTGGTGAGAAAATAAATTAAGTGGCATTCGCCCTTTTTTCCTGTCTCTAAAAACTTCCGGCTGATATCCGGGCTACAGATCTAGCGGCCACCCTTAAGGTGCTTACTTGGGCTTGATTTTTAGTCAATGTATTACAAATGACAACTTTTCTCCAACAATTATGATCTTTGGGTGTCATATTTCAAACACATAATCTAAAGGGCTAAATGAAATCCTTCACAGAGGACCTTTTTCTAAAACGAGTTTTGTTGTTGTTTCTTCTTAATTAATTGAAAATATGATGCAGTTTATGCGCCTGGGAAGGAATAAACCGCCACCGCTTAAAATGCATCATATTTCCAACTAATTAAGAAAAAAAAAACGTTTTCCAAAAAACCACCTCTGTGAGTGATTTTATTTAGGCCTTTAGATCATTTAGTTGAAATATGATATCAAACAATTCATAATTGTAAGAGAAAAAATGTCATTTATAATACATGGACTAAAATTCAAGCGCTAGGAAGCGCCTTAAAATCCCATGCCTTTTAAGTAGGGGAAGGGAGCGAAAAAGATTTTTTTTGCATCATGTCCATATATTCATTTAGTACGATACATAGGCAATTCGGCATTCTAATCTTATCTAATCTAATCTAATTAATTAAGTGATCAACAATGCAATAATGCAATAGTATTTTGTTTTTGGCACTGATACAGGTTTTCGTATTTTATAATTTTACTTACGTGGGAGTGGGGGCGGAAAAAGATGGTGACACGGGTTCGGTGGTGAGTTTGGACGTGGTGGCGATGTCGGGTGCGGGGGTGAAAACGGATGCGGATGTTCAAAAAAGAAAGCACAGCGATAATATTCATACAATGGCTGTGTCATTAAAACTTTTTCATTGTTATCTACTCGTATTAACATCATGCGCTTATTGATATCATACATTGGATGAATAAAACCACGAATACGAACTCCATAGATGTACTCATCATCCCCTGCTAGTTCATCAACTATTCCAGAGATTAAAGGTATAATATTTTTAAATCTATCAGCGTAAAAATAAACATCAGAAAGTCTGTTTCCACTGCGAGGAGGTTGTAGTACAGACGATGAACCTAATTCTGCAAGAAAAAATACAGAAATAGATGAATTTTAATCTTCAGCCGATGTAATACTTATGCGATCTCTACCTTGCCGACATTTCATCGCATTTACTAACATCCGCACGAATTGAGATATCAATGTTGAGTACAGATGAGCAATGATTGTGCAATGAGCAATCTAAAATAAACTATCATTAAATGCAAGAGTTCATTTCGAAGAGAAAATCCTACTAAAAATATTGGATGAAGGAAAAGTGAATTGTCGAGTCGTTAACGAACATAACCTTGTTAACATAGCATATGTGACCGTCCGTGAAGAAAGGGACCTAATGCGTAAAACATCGATTTTTAATTTCTTACGCTAATCAATAGTTCCTATGTTACTCTTTCATTTCCAATAATCAGAATTTTTCAGTTAATTACTTTTCTTGTTATTAAGCGACAAACATATGCATATTAAGCGCACGCAGGAGATTAAACGAGAGGCCTGCGGAAAGCAGCCCCACCTCATTTAATTTGTACAGCCTTTTTTAGCTGAAAAAACCGTCAAACCATATGTTTTTGATTTAAAAGTCTGTCATTTTTGAAAATATGACAATTTTCGAAAAAGCTCGTGTTTGAACTTAGCTAACATGATAACAAATAAAGAAATGTTCGTTTTTTGTGTTTAAGGCAACCAAAATCTCAAACTCTTGCCACAAAGATAACTCTAACGTTTTAGCAAAGGCGTGTCAAGGGCACTTGAAGGTCGCAATTGTTGAGAACAAGATTTTTATTCACAATTTTTTCATAGTCTATGGACGTTTCAATAAAAGGCAAAAAACCATTCATTGTCATGTGTAGTTTTGATGCCAACCATTCTGAAAAATAGGCTTAAAATTTTGGCGCATACGTAGATGACCCCCTTAAAAGCAGTAACATTACACCATGATAGCTTGCAAAGTCATAGAAGAATTTCACTTTAAAATTAATAAAAATTGATATGATGACTTCAGAAATAAGATATATTTTTTTACAGTATATAGACAATTAATCAGTTGAATCTTTGTTCACAAATAATATTATTAACGCAATATTGTAAATAATATTTTAAATCTCATGATTGCTTTTATTAAGAAAGGCATTATTTTAAAGGAAAAACACTAAAATGATATAAACAAAAAATGTTTCAAAATGCAGATCCTCTTTTAAATTTAATGTTTCTTTTTCAAAATAACCAATTTCCGACGCAAAATAACCTACGATTTTTCACAAATTCAAAAATCTTCTTTGAAATCTAGACCATTTGACGGTGAAAATCGTAATCATAACTTAAAATTAGTACAATATGTTGAAACCAAAAATTGTAAGTTTACTTATTCTGTATGGTAATAAGAAAAATCTTCAGATTTTTCAAATTAAAAATACCAATTTTTTGACGAAAAACACTAACATAACATAACAAAAAATTCTTTCGCACTTTACATCATCCTTGAAATTAATTTATTCTTGTTTAAAATAACAGGTTTACAGGAAATCGTAAAAAAACTTAAATTATTCCAATATTATAAATCTTCTTTTTTTACTGAAAATATTTTTACGTTTTTTACTGAAGATAAGTATTTCGGGTGTAAAACGTATATATAACCTAAAACTCTTAAGATCTTGAGAATCTTTTTAAAAATGTTTGAGATATTTTTATTTATTTAAATACAAGTCCGACGAAAAGGACTGATATGACCCGAATTTGTTTTTTTTTAAATAGCAATTTTTGCTAGAGAAGGCCAACGTAACTTAAAATTGCTAAAAAATGATGAATTTTCTTTGAAATCTAATGTTCTTTCAATACAAATTTCAATTTCGGACTAAAAACACTAACACAATCCGAAATTATCAAAACATTTGTATTTTATTATTTCAAACTAAAATGATTGCAATTTGGATCAAATGATTTTGGTTAAAAGTGATCATTTCCAACCGATACACAACCAACATAACCTAAGCTAGTCAGGTTTCAACAACAATGATTCGCAACATTTTCGAGACATATCATTAACCTACATTTTTTAAATAGGATATAATTATTGTTTTATATTATAAATTCTTTGAAAGACATATAATTTAAAAATAAATTTATCTACGCATAGGTTGATGAATCCTCAAACTATATTTAATCACCCAGGGATGATATTTTGATGTTTCAAAATGTTTATATTTGTCAGAATTTTCTTTATAGCAGCTAACACTTTTCACTAATGAAAATACACTACCAATGTGAATAAAAAAATATATTTGTTAAGTATTTTAATTTTGTCGGTCATTTTTCTGAGTGTTATCAGATGATAGTTTAAATCTGATTATTTTCGAAAATAAAATAAATAATTATTACATACTTACCAAAAGAATGATACAAAACTGCCAAAATAAAGAGCGAAGTGCCAATGATTATTGGCATTTTTTTCTAAATGGAAGAAACTAGTATGAGGAAAATCTAAGGAACAGTGAGTGTAACTGTAATGAAATCTCCCCAAACATTGTTGATCAACTTATATATACGAGTCGCTAACTCATGATTCATAATAAATATTGACAAATATAATTGACGCCATTTGGAGAACTTAATCTTATCTTTTTTGACATATTTGTAATTCATAAATAATCTTTAATTCACAAAAAAAGCTTTGAATTATATGGTATGCATTTATTCTATCGAGACTTCACATTTTACCTAGTATTTTGAAAATCCAAATTAATTTTCTTTCGAATGTTGTTCTTATTTTTACAAAATATAAACTTACCTTTAAGTGATGGCACTTCCTCTTCCTTTCGATGGCTATTTTTCAGTATCGTTTCTAAAAAGTCTATTGAGTTGATTTGAAAATATACTTAAAAAAATAATACAGGCAAAATCTAAAAATGAACTTGAAAAGAAAGCTTGCATATTCTTATATAAAAAATATCTCAAGACTTATTTTTATTGAAAGGAAACTAAAATATTCTTCGAAAAGCTTTACTAATATTTTAAAAATACATTTCAATTAAAAATTGCGATCAAATATAAAAATAAAACATTTCCAACATCAATTTTTATTTTTTCCTAGAAACGGCCACTTAACAAAATTACAGTTGGACTACTAAAAATTATTTATTGAGAGAGGGGGCAATAAAAAAACGACTGCACATGTAAATACAGTTCTTTATTTTTAATATATATATTTATTTCTCATCTATTCATTTATATATTATATATGTTGATATAATTCTTTGATATACATATTCAACAATAAATATATATTTGAAGTGGTTGCATTTTGTGCACAGTCCTAGCATCCGAGAACCGACAATAAAATATTATGTTTGTCGATTTTTCTTACGAACTATGTAACTAAATCTAAATAAATTCTTTTTTTAATACACTCTAGAGCCTTTTTGTCTCTACTCAAACTATTTATTTTTAATTTATATATTAATTTAGGAACAGGTAAGCCAGTTTCCTGTAACATTGAAATTATTTATTGTTTCCGTTTATTTCCTTTGTAATGATATAAATATAATAGGTATCAGGGAAAATGTATATTTTATCATAAATTTTACTTTTTATCGTGATACTTTGATTTAAAAATCACTATTTAAAAAAAATGAAGAGGAAAATATCTCATGGTCGTTTAATTATTTGTTCACATCTCACTCTGTTTGTACGAATGTTTACAAAAATATTTGAAGTGCATTTTACTGCAAGATTATTATTTTTCATACACAGTCATTGTGTTTACTTTAGATTTTTTTAATTTGCCTCATATGCAATGGTAAACTTAATTTATATTATTGTTGAAGAGACAAGTAGCAAGGATGTTCATAGGAACATCTTTTTGACATAAACTATTTTATCGTCAAATTTTATTAGAAAAGAAGAAATCCTTGTTTTTATCTTAACGAAAAGCAAGTAATAAAAGCAACAAAATGAAAAGGTAATTATTTTAATGCGATTTTTAAAAATCGCGTTTTACTTTGACAAAATCATCAATCGCGCGTTACGCGCGCCCATAGCATTTTCTGGAGGTCTGTAAGGTATGTTAAGCTGGCACATAAAAATGTTTAAACAATCGTACTGAAATTGAACTGAACAAATTTATTTTCTTACCCCATGTTAAGACTCAATAAGGGCTCCCCGAATATGATATATGAACTTTAAAAAAAATGGTTTCAACAATTATTGTGTGAACAATTTTTTTTAAAGTTCATATATCATATTCGGGGAGCCCTAAATGGGTCCTAACATGGGGTAAAAAAATAAATTTGTTTAGTTAATTTTTAGTGCGATTGTTTAAACAAAAATTGTTTAAACATTTTTTTAAATTTTTTATTATTATATTCCCAGAGCCCTAAATGAGCCCTAAATTATTCTATAAGTTGAGTTTGCTCCAAAATCATTTTTAGTACGTTTTACAGCAATGTTCGGCCAGCTTAACGTTAAGCTAGCGCAAACACTATTTTTTACAA
>JAAAKG020139756.1:24613-34613 GCA_010014905.2 Druon quercuslanigerum | reverse complement strand
AATTTTTTGAAAAAGGTATACGCAACCAAACTCGAGGTACGCGTCAATTTGACCCAGAAGTGGGAGTGAAGGTTAAAATGCCCGAAAATAGTAAAAAGCCGAATTTTCAAACTCCCAAAACTAATTCATTGCCGAATTTTTAATTTTCGTATTTTCAAATTCCCGAAAATAGTATCTGTCCTATTTTTAAAATTTCCCAAAATAGTAAATTACCGAATTTCCAAATAGCATTATTTTCAAATTCTCGGAAATAATAAACTGCTGAATTTTTAAATTCCCGCAACAAAATTTATAACCTTCTTTCTGTTATAAAAATATTGTTATGAATATAGGGTACTTGTTTTAAAGTGTATTATTATTAAAATATTTTTCCCTTTTGCGGGTATTTGAAAACTTGGTAATTAACTATTTTTGTGAATTGGAAAATTTGTGTTTTAAAATTTTGTGAACCATTTTCAGTCATTTCTTTTTCGTTCAGGAATTTTAAATTTCGACCGTTTTCATTATTCGGAAAATTTGTTTCATTAATTATAACTAAATATAAATTTTTAATGAATTATTATTGACGAATTCCCAAAATCTTATTAAAAAAAGTATAAGTCTCTTTTTATTTATATTTACGAGAACGTTTTCCAAAAATTTGGAATTGAAAAAAGAATTTCGAATTATTTTCTGTAATTTTTTAATATTGTTTTTAAATTAGTATTTGATATCAGACGAGCTCTTTAAGTTCATTTTATAAAACGGTGTTATATTGGAGGCAAAACGCCAAACGAAAGTGAAACTTGCGCGTCGGAGCTTGGGAATGAAAACGAAAGTGAATTTCATATGGAACACAAATTTCTTTAAACTGGAAAAAATTTTCTGAAATGTGCAAAAATATTGAAAACATAATTGCCAAAACAGAAATTTCGAGAAAATTGAAAATTTCCGAAATTTGAAATTCCCGAAAGAAAATAAAACTATCAAACAAAAATGCCAAAGTTTTAAAACCTGAAATGACAAAAAAATGCCAAATTTTTAAATTCACGGAAATAGCAAATTGCCGATCGTAAATTTATTAACAAATGTAGTTTATTTTCTTTCAGAAATTTGAATTAACTGTGAAAACAAATTCAAACCGGAAATCACATTTAAATTGTTAATCTAAACTTCGATAATACATTCCGATATAAATAATTTATTTTTCTTCCAATTCTAATTCTATTTAAAAATTTTTTTATTTGTTGACACCAAATTATTTTTGATCTGAGGAATTTTGTTTACGAATTTGAGTCACTTTTCTTACACGAGTCTTTTTAAGGCATTCGAAGTTTGAAAACAGGTATTCCAACTTATCTGGAGTGCATTTAGATACAGATAAGGATTCCCATCTTCTTCATTCGATATTTCTCTTTGAATAGCAATTAAATTTTGAAGATCTTCAAATTTGAAACATCAAGGAGTAAAACTAAATTCTATAACAGTCCTTTTTTCAATTATGGACTAATTTTAAATCGCATAAAAAAAAGAGAAATTGCAATATCCAGGGTTAAGTTTAAAGTACTTGCAAAAAAAGTAGTATAATTTCGAAGGCTAAAAACTCTCTCTTTTGGGAAAGAATTTATGACGTTAGGGACCTTAGGAAAGTTTCCAAATAAATAGAAAGAGACTGTAGTTCAGGAGCTTCCGGTAGGTATGCGAAACTTGCTTTTGGGCCCTTGGGCTAGTTGGAATAATTTACAGTTTAACAGCTCATCAGGGGTCTGCACTTTATGCTTTGAAGATTTAAAAGTTTGAACCTAAGCCTTCTGAGCTCGAGTCCGAGCTTGAGCATTTTTTCAGAGGGTCCTTCTGCCTCTTTCTATGGCCATACCTGCCACCTGGGTGAGAACATTTTCAAGAATAACAATAAACCGTTGAATTTACAGTGGAGAGCAATTATCAGGGTGACGACTTGACCGGGAAACCTACAATTTTATTGACCGGAAAAAACCCGGGAAGTGACCGGGAATTTAATTCTGATTGCAATAAAATTTAAGTTTAGATTATTTTAATTATTGTTGTCAGTATAAAAAAGTGATTTCTACTTAAATCTCTGTTCCAAGTCAGAATTTTTGTCACTATTTAAAAGTTCCCTCTTCCAAATTAAAAATAATATTATAATAGAAAATTTTGTTACGTTCCTTGTGAATTTATCTTTTTTTTTTTAGTTAAAAATTCAACTACTTGCGGTTAAAATTTAAACTATTTTGTTAAAGTTAATTAAACATTCATATCTTTTCAAAATGGAACTTCTTTGTTTAAATTCATTATTTTAAACTAAAAATTTAACTATCCCAGTAGAAAATTGAACTATTTTGCTGAAAAATTATCTTTTTTTTTGATTCAAATTCAACTGCTTTGTTGAAAATCGATGTTTTATTTAAGAATTGAATTAGTTGTTTAAAAATATCTGTATTTTGTATAGAATTGTCTTTTTGAACAAAATTAATCTTTATAATTAAAAATTCACCATTTTAGTTTGAAATTTATCAGTTTGATTGAAAATTAGTTTCTTTAAATTAAAATTTGACTGTTTCATTTTTGATTAAGAATTGATCTTTTCTAAATGTTAATTGAACTATTTTGAAATTTAATATTCTTGTTTAAAAATTCTTCTATACGGTAAAAAAATTCAAGTGTTTTCGTTAAATATTTAAAATTTAATTGAAAGTTCATTTTTTAGATTGAAAATAAAACAACTTGGTTTTCAGCTAAACTCTTTTATTGAAATTTTTTTGCTCGAAGAAATTCATCATTTTAATTTAAGATTCATCTTTTTATTTGAAAATATATCTACATTGTTGGAAAATTCTTTTTAAAAAATAAAAATTGAACCATTCCAGTTGAAAAGTAAACTAGTTTACTGAAAATTAGTTTTGTATTAGGTATTATATTTTTATCGGAAAATTCAAGTATTCCATTTTTGTATTTTTGGGAAACCCGTATTTTTTGTGGAAAATTGATTGAAAATTTGTTTTTTTTTTGTGGGTATCAAATTCATCTATTCCAGTTAAAGATTTATTATTTTAGTTTAAAATTTATCAGTTTGGTTGAAAATTTCACCACAAATATTTAAAAACCATTTTTTTAAATATAAAATTAGATATATTTTTTATAGTTAAAATTCTTGTTTAAAACTCGTTTTCCGTTAAAAATTCAAGTATTAAAATTAAATATTTATAATTTCAGATAAAAATGCATCTTTTAATTTTTTAGTTGAAGATTCATCATTTTAATTAAAAATTTATTTCTTTGATTGAAATACGAGCTTTTTAATTGACAAATTGTTTTTTCTTTTGATGAAAAGGAATTTTTTTTGCTGAAAATGTAATTATTTTTTTGAAAATTTGTTTCTTTTTTAGTTAAATTTTTTTTTACTAAAAATGTAGCTGTTGTTCCAGTTGAATATTCCATAATTTTATTTACAAAGTCATCTCTTTGGTTGAACATTCATTTTCTTACTACAAATATTAAAAAACCATTTTTTTTAAATAGAAAATTAGATATTTTTTTAAAGTTGAAATTCTTGTTTAAAACTTGTTTTCGGTTAAAAATTCAAGTGTTCCAGTTAAATATTTATAATTTTATTTAAAAATGCATCTTTTAATTTTTATATTGAAGATTCATCATTTTAATTAAAAATTTATTTCTTTGATTGAAATATGAGGTTTTTGATTGAAAACCTGTCTTTTCTTTTGATGAAAAGGGATTCTTTTTTTTGAAAATTTGTTTCTTTTTTGGTTGAAATTTTTTTTTCAAACTGAAAATGTAGCTATTGCCCCAGTTGAATATTCCATATTTTTGTTCACAAATTCATCTCTTTGGTTGAACATTCATTTTTTCACTAAAAATTTAATTATTCCTTTTGTGGTTGAAAATTTTTATTTTTTAATGCAAAATTTATATGATTTGGTAGAAATTAATCTTCTTGATTGAAAATTCATCTTTTTGGTCAAAAATCAAATTATTCTAATTAAAGAATAATTATTTTAGTTGAAAATTTATTTCCTCTGGTTTAAAATTCCTCAATTCGAGTAAAATACTTTATTCTAAGATGTAACATTTTTTAAAACGTTTTTTTAATTTATTTTTTTGTGGAAAATAATTTTTTCAACATAAAAAAAAATTTCAAATGAGCTTCCTCGAATTTTGAGACTTTTTAAAAATTTTACGAGATTTCAAAATATTTTATAGACCTTAAAATATTTTAAAAGATTCCAGATAATTCCAAGACATTAAACAAATTTCAAGGGATTTCAAAAAATTTTGTAGGCTTTTCAAATATTTCAAAGGATTTTTTTAGAAAATGAAACTTTAATGGGTTTTAAGGTTTTTCAAGGAATTTTACCAGGTTTAAAGGATTTTATTGATTTTATAAGAATGTCAAGGGAGTGTAACGGCTTTTTGAGAGAACTTTAATGAAGGATATTAATATTTAATTTGGTTTAAATTCTAAGGATTTTATTTTTTTTTTTACTTTTTGTGGGATTACAATTTTTTTTTACTATTTGTGGGATTTCCAAGGATTTCAAGGCATTTTTTGAAAATAAAATTTTAAGTGGTTCATATTTTCATAGTGATTTTAAAGATTTTCAGTGATTTTAATTTATTTCCATGGATTTCAAGGCATTTCGATGATTCCTAGAAATTTTAATTTTTTTTTTAAGGATAAATTCAATAAAAATATTTAATTTATATTCAAAGGATTTTAAATAATTTTCACAAGATTAAAAGATGAAAAGGATTTTATTGAATACCCAAGGATTACAAAAATTTCTAAAGTTTTTGAATTTTTTGTAGAGAAATATAAATAATAACTTTAATTTAAATTGATTCATGGCGATTTCAAAGATTTCAAGAGATTACAACGATTTCTAGGGATTTTAACTTTGTTTAAGTGATCGCAATAAATTTAATAAATAGGTTCAGGATTTAAAAGGATTACAAAGATTTCTAGAGATTTGAATATTATTTTAATGAAATTTTACGCTTTACAAAAATTAAGGAGATTTTTAATAATTTATAGAGAACTTTAGGGAATTAGTTCAATATTATTTTCGAGGGATGTGAAGAAATAAAAAATATTTAAATGAATTTTAAAGATTTCATATCTTTAGGGAGATTTTTCAAATTTCAAGGGAACTCAGCAGATTTCTCTTCAGAATTATAGGGAATAAATTAAATTTGATATCAAGGCATTTCTTTAAATTTCAAAAGATCCCAAAGAATTTCAAGAGTTTTAAGAAGATGACAAGGAATTTAAAAGTTTTTAGGGAATTAAAAAATTTTAAAGGAATTTCAATAGAAAACCCTAGGATATAAAATTAATTTATTTTCAGAGAATTTAACAATATTTCTACAGATTTATAACTATTAAAAATTTTTTTAAAGAACTCAAAGTGGTTTTAAGATTTTAAGGAATATCTAAGAATCTTAACAGATTTCAAAGATTTTAATGTAATTAATTTTATTATTTATTAATTATTTTATTTAATAATGCAATTAATTTCTTATAGTCATAACAAATTATAGGAAATTTGTTACAGAAAAAAACCTTTTACTGCTACTGATTTCCCCATTATTTTTTCATAATGGGGCAAAGTTCACATATTATGAAATATGAATTCATTAAAGCTTTTCCCGTTTTTATAATAAAAAATCTTATAAAATTATTTATAATGCTTTAAGAATAAAATTGGTCTTAAAAATGAAATTGAGATTTTAAATTTCGGATTCCTTTTTGTTTTTGTAATTATTATTTCTATTTTGGATACATATAGTGCATACAAAGATTATGTTGGGCATCTCCTTAACAGCAAGTTATCTCTAAGAAATAGTCGCGACCGATAAAAAAGAAACTCATAAATATTGATTGTTGCAGTAGAGTTTAGGTTAGATTACGAACATTCAAAATCCTAAACGTATTCAAACGGTTCCTGGTTCCTAAATTGGCTAACTGAAAGGGAAATTTGCAAACAAAATTTAAACAAAAATATTAATTATTTAAATTTTTATAGTTTATTTTCCAAATAAAAATTTCAAACTCAGTTGCTGTTGTCAATGGTGTTTTGTTTTGGGTTGGGGAGACTGACACACGTTTGATAGAAGTACATGAGTGCAGACTTTAAATTCTTTTAATAAATATTTCAAACTCAGTTGCTGTTGTCAATTTTATTTTTTATGTTTTGGGTAGGGGAGACTGGTGCACATTGGATAGGTCATAGGAGAACACACTGGATAATGCACTCTTTTCCCTATTCCCCTCTTTACCCATTTTTAAAAATAATTCCTCTTTTTCCCAGTTTTCAAAAAAATTACTCTTTTTTTTTGCTCAAATCCAAACTAAAATAACCCAACAAGAAAATATAAATATTTTTCGTTAAAAATTAATTCTTTTCTGTTGAGATGTCTCCTTTTATATTTTTGGTTCAGAATTTATTTTAGTTTGTTAAAATCTAATAAATATTTGGTTAAAAATTCAGCTATTGTATTCAAGTAACATTTTTTTGGTCGATTTTTTTTCTTTTTTGAAAATCAAACTACTTTGATAAAAATTAATTTTTTCAATGATTATTTATCACTTGAGTTGAAAATTCATTTTTGTCTTGGATGAAAATTAATTTATGTTTAACTATTCCATTTTTATAGAAATATTTTTTTTTGTTAAAATAAACTGTTTCTTATTTAAAATTATAATCTTTTTTGGTCAATAAATCAACTATCACATTTTTCGCTGAGGTTTGGTTGAAAATTGTTAAACATTCTTTTTTTGTTATAAAATTCCACTATTCAGTTACAAATTAAATTTTATTGAAAATTCATATTTTCCGTTTGAAAATTCAACTTTTTTGTAAGCTATTCGTCTTTTTGGAATAATAACTCAAAAAATTTTTCTTTCTATAGTGAAAAATATTTTCTGGTTAAAAATTAAACTATTTTGTTTGACAATTAACTTTTTTTTGTTGAAAGTTGTGCTATTATATTTTTTGTTCGGAATCCATCTTTTTTGTTTAAATATTCTACGATTTGATTAAAATTGTTAAATAAAGCAGTTTCTTATTAAATTTTTATAATTGTAGTTAAAAAATCCATATTATTGATTGGAAATTAAACTTTTTTGTTGAAAATTCTTTTGTTATGAAATTACATTTTTGACTGAAAATAAAACTATGTGCAACTGGTGTTAATTCATAATTTTTTTTGGTTATAATTTCATTTTTTGGTTGATGATTTATATCTTACTGAAAATTTAACTTTTTTTTTTGCAATTTAAATATATGGTTGAAAATTCATATTTTTGGTTATAAAATCCATTTTTTTTGTTGTAACAAACTTGTCTGTTTGGCTTGAAAATTTAAATATTTTGTAAAAAATTTATATTTTAAAAGATTTCAAAGATTTTAAAAGGTTTCGAACTATTTTAGACGATTTCAATAAATTTCATAAAATTCAAAGATGTTTAAAGGGCTCGAAAGATTTTTAAAGATTTCAGTGACCTAATCAAGATTTTTTTTTTACAACTATTTCAGAATACTTTAAAAAGATTTAAACGATTTCAGAAATATTTCAAGGATTCTAAATTTTTTTTTAATTATTTCAAAGATTTCAAAAACATTCCAAGGATTTTAAAGGGTTTACAATTTTTCAGGGGTTTTAAAGATTTTACAAAGATTTCAAAAGATCTAAAATTAATTAAAGAATTTTAAAGACATCAAAAAATGTAGAAAGATTTCAAAATACTTCAAAGAACTTTAAAAAGATATTACAAAGATTTCAAGCATTTTTAAGGTTTTACAATTATTTCCAAATACTTTACAAAGATTTCAACGTTTTCAGAAAGATTACAGAAATAATACAAAAATTATAAAGTTTTAAAATTATTTCAAAGATTTCAGAAAGTTTCCAAGAATTTTAAAGATATCAAAATATTCCAGAAAGATTTCAAACTATTTCAAAGGTCTTTAAAAAGATATTACAAAGATTTCAAGCATTTTAAAAGTTTTACAATTATTTCAAAGGTTTAAAAAAATGTCATAAAGATTTCAGAAAAATTCCCAGCAATTTGAACATTTAGGAAGATTTCAAGAATTTTACAGATAATACCATTTTTTCAAAATACTTTAAATAGATTTTAAATAGATTAAAAAAGACTTCAAGGATTTTAAAGATATCAAAATATTTCAGAAAGATTTAAAACTATTTCAAAGAATTTTAAAAAGATATTACAAAGATTTCAAACATTTTGAACATTAAAAAAGTTTAAGAAGATTTCAAGAATTTAAAGGTTTTACAATTATTTCAAAATATTTAAAAAAGATTTCAAGAATTCTATAATTTTTAAAAGTATTTAAAAGATTTCAGAAAGATTAAGATTTTAAAAAATGTCATCAAGATTTCAGAAAGATTTCAAACATTTTTAACATTTAAAAAGTTTAAGAAGATTTCAAGAATTTTGAAGATTTTAGAATTATTTTAAAATACTTTAAAAAGATTTCAACATTTTCAGAAAGTTTGGAGAAATATTTCAAGGATTTTAAAGGTTTTAAAATTATTTCAAAGATTTCAGAAAGATTTCAAGGATTTTAAATTTTTTGCAATTATTTCAGGGGTTTCAAAGGTTTTACAAAGATTAAAAAAGACTTTAAGGATTTTAAAGATAACAAAATATTTCAGAAAGATTTCAAACTATTTCAAAGATTTAAAAAAATGTCAGAAAGATTTCAAATAATTTAAATATTGAAAAGGCTTAAGAAGATTTCAAGAATTTTAAAGATTTTACAATTATTTCAAAATACTTTAAAAAGATTTCAACGTTTTCAGAAAGATTTCAGAAATATTTCAAGGATTTTAAAGGTTTTAAAATTATTTCAAAGATTTCAGAAAGATGCCAAGGATTTTTAAAGGTTTTACAATTATTTCAGGGGTTTCAACGATTTTATAAAGATTTCAGAAAGATTTCAGAAGACTTCAAAAGATTAAAAAAGACTTCAAGGATTTTAAAGATATAAAAATATTTCAGAAAGATTTCAAACTATTTCAAAGATTTAAAAAAATGTCAGAAAGATTTCAAATATTTTGAACGTTTAAAAGTTTAAGACGATTTCAAGAATTTCAAGATTTTACAATTATTTCAAAATATTTAAAAAAGATTTTTAAAAATGTCATCAAGATTTCAGAAAGATTTCAAACATTTTGAACATTTAAAAGGCTTAAGAAGATTTCAAGAATTGTTAAGATTTTAGAATTATTTCAAAATACTTTTAAAAAATTTCAACGTTTTCAGAAAGATTTCGGAAATATTTTAAGAATTCTAACGATTTTAAAATTATTTCCAAGATTTCAGAAAGATTCCAAGGATTTTAAAGGTTTTAAAATTATTTCAGGGGTTTCAAAGGTTTCACAAAGATTAAAAAAGACTTCAAGGATTTTAAAGATAACAAAATATTTCAGAAAGATTTAAAACTATTTCTAAGATTTAAAATAATGTCAGAAAGATTTCAAACATTTTGAACATTTAAAAGGCTTAAGAGGATTTAAAGAGTTTTAAAAATTATTATTATTTATTATTTCAAAATACTTTTAAAAAGATTTCAACGTTTTCAGAAAGATTTCGGAAATATTTTAAGAATTCTAACGATTTTAAAATTATTTCCAAGATTTCAGAAAGATTCCAAGGATTTTAAATTTTTTGCAATTATTTCAGGGGTTTCAAAGATTTTACAAAGATTAAAAAAGACTTCAAGGATTTTAAAGATAACAAAATATTTCAGAAAGGTTTCAAACTATTTCAAAGATTTAAAAAAATGTCAGAAAGATTTCAAATATTTTGAATATTGAAAAGGCTTAAGAAGATTTCAAGAATTTTAAAGATTTTACAATTATTTCAAAATACTTTAAAAAGATTTCAACGTTTTTAGATAGATTTCAGAAATAATACAAGAATTCTGTAAGCTTTAAAATTATTTCAAAGATTTCA
>JAAAKG020139756.1:0-24513 GCA_010014905.2 Druon quercuslanigerum | reverse complement strand
TATTTCAAAGATTTCAGAAATATTTCAAGGATTATAAATGTTTTAAAATTATTTCAAAGATTTCAGAAAGAATCCAAGGATTTTAAAGGTTTTACAATTATTTCAGGGGTTTCAAAGATTTTACAAAGATTTTAAAAGATTAAAAAAGACTTCAAGGATTTTAAAGATAACAGAATATTTTAGAAAGATTTCAGAAATATTTCAAAGGACTTTAAAAAGATATTACAAAGATTTCAAGAATTTTAAAAATTTTACAATTATGTTAAAAATTTAAAAAAATGTCATAAAGATTTTAGAAAGATTAAAAAAATTTTGAACATTTAAAAAGCTTAAGAAGATTTCAAGAATTCTAAAGGTTTTAAAATTATTTCAAAGATTTCATAAAGAATCCAAGGATATTGAAGGTTTTACAATTATTTCAGCAGTTTCAAAGATTTTTAAAAGATTTCAAAAGTTTAAAAAAAAAACTTCAAGGATTTTAAAGATATCGAAATATTTCAGAAAGATTTCAAACTATTTCAAAGGACTTTAAAAAGATATTACAAAGATTACAAGCATTTTAAAGGTTTTACAATTATTCCAAAGTTTTTATAAAGATTCTAAGGATTTTAAAGGTTTTATCATTATTTCAGGGGTTTCAATGATTTTACAAAGATTTCAAAAGATTAAAAAAGTCTTATATGATTTTAAAGATAACAATATATTTCAGAAAGATTTTAAACATTTTGAACATTAAAAAAGTGTAAGAAGATTTCAAGAATTTTAATGATTTTACAATTATTTCAATATACCTTAAAAAGATTTCAACGTTTTCAGAAAGATTTCAGAAATATTTCAAGAATTCTAAAGGTTTTAAAATTATTTTAAAGGTTTAAAAAAATGCCATAAATATTTCAGAATTATTTCAAACATTTTGAACATTTAAAAGGCTTAAGAATATTACAAGAATTTTAAAGGTTTTTAAATTATTTCAAAGATTTCAGAAAGATTAAAAAAAATTTAAAGGTTTTACAATTATTCTAAAGATTTCAAGAATTGTAAAGATTTTACAATGATTTCGAAGATTTAGAAAGATGAAAGATTTTACAGAGATTTCAGAATCAATTAATTAACGTTTGTTTATTTATCTAAAATATTATTTTGCAGTTCGATAAATCGACATCAGTTGAGGTTAAGCGATTTCAAAAATATTATCAAATTTTTAAATACCCTTTGAAGTAGCATTTTTAATATTTAAAAAAAAGTAAATCATTATTTAATAATTTTTATTATTTAAGTATTTAAAAAATTCGATTACTGGTGTATTAATTAAAATGCAACAGTACAAAAAATTGTTGCCCAACAGTAAATCCAAAAGCTAATTTATTTATATTATAACAAACAGTTCTTCCACTATTGGAATTCCAAAAAGGGAAATCTGGAAAAGACCATTAATTTAGTTGTCCCTGACAATGCCTAGAAACCCTAATTTAAAGCTAAAGTGCCATGAATTTCTAAAAATTTGAATATCAAGTTTAAAACAAGATTCAAGATTTTTGGTTTGGAAATGATTTTTTTAACTGTAAATTTAGCTCTACCACGTTTGGTTTAATATTTATTTTCTTAAGTTGAAAATTTAGTTATTTGATTGCAAATTTCTGTTGTTTGTTAAAACTTAGTTTTTTGTGGTAGAATATTAAAATGTTACCTTCAAAGTAGCACTTTTAATATTTCTAAAAATTCAATAGTTTCTTAATAATTTATATTACTGAAGTATTGATTAAAATGCAACAGAATATAAATGGTTATCCACCAACAATGGAATGATTAACACTATAAAAAACCTGTCTTTCATTATTTTATAAAAAAGGGAAACCTGGAACAAAAAGATTTAGAGCATTAGTTTTATTGTTTTTTTTTTAAATATTTGAAAAATAATGGAATTGTTCATAAAATGTGTCAACCACACACAAAAAATAATAGCTTCTCATTATGATGAGTCTCTAGGACTCAAGACAATCCTGGAAATAATGAAGATTTTTCATAAAACCTAATAAAATCTCCCAAAATAACAGAAACTCTCCGAGTAGGAAATTTCCAAGCACCTTTATAGATTTGCTTAAGAATGGGAAGAATGGGCCGAAATGTTGTTCTCTCGCAAAAAGAAAACAATTTTGCCGTTGACAGCCTTTGTCATCGTCCACGGTTGGACAGGTCAGGGCAGAAAATTTCAACGAACCTTTACTTTGAAATAGATTTTCTTTGAGTTTGAGCCATTGATGAGGCTTCATTGGGTCTGCAGAAAGGCCCCTCGCGATTGTTGCAAGATGCATTTTCCGGGGGTAAAACCTGCTCTTCTGGAACATTTGTCGAGCAGATAAATACGGAACCGAACCCGAGATCGGCTGGTCGGTCTCTTCTTGTACTTATATAGAAGCTAGCTTAGGCCTTAGAGAGGAAGACCGTGTTTCCAGGAAACCACCACCCGTGCAGGGAAGCCCACGTGATCTGGCCCTTCATTTTCAGGCATTTGGGCCCAACCCCGACCCCGACCGCCAGTCACTCACCAAAATAACGCAGGTTCATGTTTTCGAGCTGTCCAAAGTTCTTGAAAGTTCTGCAAGAATTTTATTTTTCTCTCCAATGCCGGATGCTTGGGGAGCGTTCAAAATATTACATAATCTGGGAAAAACTTTTTTCATATTCAAAATAGAATAATCCGATAGCTAGCGTATTTGTTTGCGTCTCTGAGACGCATCGATTGACCTATTGCTGAACCTTTTATAACCGACCAGCACCGATTTATGTTTCAAAAAAAGTTGTATTCTGTTTACATGAGAAATTTTTTGTTTATTTTGGAAATAATACAGTGTCTTCAATCTTTGTTCGCGTCTTAGAGACATGTCGCATGAGGTATTTATGAACCTTTTTTGACCTCTAATGATCTAGCAATACCGATTGAAAAAATCTATTTATCTTGTTGAGATGAGGAAACCTTTTGTAATATTGGAAATACAGCAGTAATGTGTATTATATATTTGTTCGCATCCTTGAGACGCATCGCTTGACCTTTTGTTGAACCTTTTATAACCGACCGGCACCGGTTTATGTTTAATAAAAATTTTTATTCTGCTTAAATGAGATTTTTTTTTTTTTTTTGTGGAGTTCGCGTCTCAGAGACATGTCGAATGAGTTATTGAACCTTTTTTGACCTCTTATGATCTCTTATGATCTAGCAATACCGATTTATAAATTTAAAAAAATCTATTTATCTTGTTGATATGAGGAAAATTTTTGTAAAATTGGGAATGCAAGAGTAATTGTATTATATATTTGTTCGCCTCTTCGAGACGTATCGATCGACCTATTGTTGTACCTTTTATAACCGACCAGAACCGATTTATATTTCCGAAAAATTTGTATTCTGTTCACATGAGAAAATGATGTTTATTTTGGGAATACTGCAGTATCTTAAATATTTGTTTCGCGTCTTAGAGACTTGACGAATGAGGTATTAATTAACCTTTTTTGACCTCTTATGATCTAGCAATACCGATTTATAAATTTTAAAAATCTATTTATTTTCTTGATATGAGAAAAACTTTTGTAATATTGGAAATACAACAGTATTGTGTATAATATATTTGTTTGCGTCTTTAAGACGCATCAATTGACCTATTGTTGAAACTTTTATGACCTACCAGTTCCGATTTATGAAGTTAAAAAAAATTTATTTTGTTTCTATTTATATTATATTTTTGGATATTCAAAATAGACTATTACTATGTATATTGAATTTTTGTTCGCGTCTCTGAGACGTATCGATCGGCCTATTGTTGAACCTTTTATGACAGACCAGCGCCGATTTATAATGTTTAAAAAAATTTTGTTTTCTGTTTACATGAGAAAAATTTTGTTTATTTTGGGAGTTCGCGTCTCAGAGACATGTCGAATGAGGTATTGAACCTTTTTTGACCTCTTATGATCTGGCAATACCGATTTATAAATTTAAAAAAATCTATTTATCTTGTTGCTATGAGGAAAACATTTGTAATATTGGGAATATAACAGTAATGTGTATTATATATTTGTTCGCGTCTTTGAGACGCATCGATTGACCTATTGTTGAACCTTTTATGACAGACCAGCACCGATTTATAATGTTTCAAAAAAATTTGTTTTCTGTTTACATGAGAAAAATTTTGTTTATTTTGGGAGTTCGCGTCTCAGAGACATGTCGAATGAGGTATTGAACCTTATTTGACCTCTTATGATCTTCCAATACCGATTTATAAATTTTAAAAATCGATTTATCTTGTTAATATGAGGGAAACTTTTGTCATATTGGATATACAACAGTAATGTGTATTATATTTTTGTTCGCGTCCTTGAGATGCATCGATTGACCTATTGTTGAACCTTTTATAACCGACCAGCACCGTTTTGTTTCCTAAAAATTTGTATTCTGTTTACATGAGAAAAATTATGTTTATTTTGAGAATACTACAGTATCTTAAATCTTTGTCCGCGTCTTATAGACATGTCGAATGAGATATTGAACCTTTTTTGACCTATTATGATCTAGCAATAACGATTTATAAATTTAAAAATATCTATTTATCTTGTTGATATGAGGAAAACTTTAATAATATTGGGAATATAACAGTAATGTGTATTATGTATTTGTTCGCGTCTTTGAGGCGCATCGATTGACCTATTGTTAAACCTTTTATGACAGACCAGCACCGATTTATAATGTTTCAAAAAAATTTGTTTTCTGTTTACATGAGAAAAATTTCGTTTATTTTGGGAGTTCGCGTCTCAGAGACATGTCGAATGAGGTATTGAACCTTATTTGACCTCTTATGAACTGGCAATACCGATTTATAAATTTAAAAAAATATATTTATCTTGTTGATATGAGGGAAACTTTCGTAATATTGGATATACAACAGTAATGTGTATTATATTTTTGTTCGCGTCCTTGAGATGCATCGATTGACCTATTGTTAAACCTTTTATAACCGACCAGCACCGGTTTGTTTCCTAAAAATTTGTATTCTGTTTACGTGAGAAAAATTATGTTTATTTTGACAATACTGCAGTATCTTAAATCTTTGTTCGCGTCTTAGAGACATGTCCAATGAGACATTAATAAACCTTTTTTGACCTCTTATAATATATTTATCTTGTTGATATGAGGAAAAGTTTTGTATTATTGGATATACAACAGTAATGTGTATTATATATTTGTTCGCGTCTTCGAGACGCATCGATTATCATCCCAACAATTATCGTTAATTTTTTTTTTTCAATTTTCGTGTATATAAGAGGATTTATTTATGTTGGAAGTATAGCAGTACTCCAGTTGATGTTATTGTTGGCGTCTTCGAGATGCGTGGATTGATCTATTAGTCTCTCTGATTAACGTAGCGAATTAGGGGTCGCCTATAAAGTCTTTTCTTAGTTAAAAGTTCATTTTCTTAAATTGAAATGTGTACCATTATATTTTTTCTTCCGAATTAATTTCCTTGAGTTCAATAGTTACAAATTCAACTATTTGGCTGAAAATTTAAATATGCTGTTGAAAATCCGTTCCATTTTTGATTGATAATTAATTTTGTAACTGAAAATTTAATTATTTCTTTTTGGTTGAAAATTTATCGTTTTTAGTTTAAAATTAATCTTTTTTAGTTGAATATTCAAGTTCTTGGTTAAAAGTTCAACCTTTTCGTTTAATGTTGATATCTTTTGTTTCAAAATTTATTTTATTTTATAGAAATTCGTAATTAAAAATTAAAATTTAAATATTTTCTAAGAAATTGTTTTTTGTTGTTTTTTGAGCATTAATTTTATTTAATGAAAATGTAAGTTATATTTTTTATTAAAAATTTTGATATATTCTAGTTAAAAATTTGTCTTTTTTGTAGAAAGTAAATCGTCTTTGTTGATAATTTATCATTCTTAGCTGAAAATAAATTTACACTGCTCGGTTAAAAATTAATCTGCTATGATTTTGGATTCAACTTTTTTGTTGAAAATTTATCTCTATGTCTTTAAAATAAAAATATTTGGTTAAAAATATTTGGTTAAAAATTTAACGTGTTTGTTAACTAAAAAAATGAACCAATTTTTTTGTAAAGTGTTTTTTTATTCATTTTTTTATCTGGAATTGTAGTTACTTCTTTTTTTTTTGAAAGTTTTTTGTTGGAAAATTCGTTTACTTGGGTAGAAAACTAATCTTCTTGTTTAAAAATGTATATATTTTGATTCAAAATTAAACTATTTTCTGAAAAATTCGCTGTTTTTTTCTCGACGAATAATCTTCTTACTTCATTTAAAATTAAACTAATTTGTCAAATATTTATTTTTGGGTTGAAAATACATAATTTTAGTTAAGAATGTATGTCTTTTAAGTTGAAAATCGAACTGTTTGGTTGAAAATTCATTCTGTGTAGTAAACAATTAAACTTCATGTATAAGTTTTGATTCTATTGAAAATTCATTTATTTAATTAAAAATTGATCTTCTTTTTCATAAATTCATTTTTGTTTGGTTAAAAATGTATTATTGTTTAAAATTCATCTCTTTGGTTAAAACTTGAACTATTTTGTTGAAAATTCGTTTATGAACTAAAAATTGAAGTATCATATTTTTTTATTAGAATTTTTCTTTTTTACATGAATTTTGAACTATTTGGATAAAAACTAATGTATTTTGTTAAAATTTCGTCGTTTTTGATCGAAAATAAATTTTTGGATAAAAAATTCAATTTTAAAGTTTGAAAAAGTAGTTAAACTTTCATCTAAGCAGGTTAACTTTCAGTAAAAAAAAATAATAATTTTTTTACTAAGAAAAACATTTTTGGACAATAGTACATGCTTTTTCAACCAAAAATATAAATATTCAACTAAAATGATGAATATTCAACTATAAAAATAAATTTTTGAAGTAACTCAACTATTAACCAAGTAGTATAACTTTCAATGTAAAAAGAGTCATTTTCTACAAGAGCAAAAAAATTTTTAACAAAATTTATAATTTTTGAAACAAAAATATAAATATTCATCTTTTGGGTTGAAAATTCAACTATTGGGCTAAACGTTTTTTTTTATTTTCTTTGTTAATGATTCATTATTTTAGTTTAAAATTAATCTATTTGCTTAAAAATTTAAATTTAATTAAATTAATTAACTTAAATTTAATTAATTAATTTTTATTTGGTTAAAAATAATTTTTTTTCTGACTGAAAATTTAAGTATTCTATTTCTATTGGAAAACTATTCTTTTCAAGTTGAAAATTTATTGTCCGTCTTTTTTAGGTTCAAAGTTCCACTTTTTATTTGTTTGCAGGAAATGCATATTTTTTGGTTGAAAATTCAACTATTGACGAGTTAAAAATTCATCTTAGTCAAAGATTCATTATTTTAGTTAAAAATTAATTTCTTTGCCTAAAAAAGCCAACATTTTTGTTAAAAATTATTTTGTTTTTTGGTTTGAAAATTAATTTTTTAACTAAAAATTTAGCTCTGTCACGTTTGGTTTAATATTTATCTTCTTAAGTTGAAAATTTAGTTATTTGTTTGAAAATTTCTGTATTTTGTTAAAACTTGGTTTTTTTGTGATAGAATATTAATCTTCTTGGTGACTAATTCAACTTTTTGTGTTAAAAATTAATTTCATTGGTTGAAAATTTAACTATTATTTTTAAAATTCCATGAAAATTTTAAATATTTGGTTGCAAACTCAATTGAACTATTTTTTTTTAAAATTATCTTTTGGGTTAAAAATGCAATTATTCGATTAAAAATTCATTTTTTGTTGTTAAAGATGCATTATTTTAGTTTAAAATTATTTTTTTGTTAAGAAACTGAACTGCTTGGGTGAAAATTAACTTTTTTTGAAAACGAAATTTTTTGACTAAAAATTTATAACTTCTCTATTTTTCTTCAAAATTAATACTTTTTTTTAAGGATTCAATTAATTGATTAAAAATTGTATTTTTGTTTAATTCAGCTGTTTTTGACTGTAAATTAAAACATTTTTTCGTGAAAATATAAACTATTGCACTTTTAGTTGAAACTTCATTCTCTTCTTGAAGATTTATGATTTTGTTTAAAAAATTAACTATTTTGTTCCAAGTTCTCTTTTTCTTGGTTGAAAATGAATTATTTTAACTGAAAATGCAATTATAACATTTTTTGTAGAAAATTTAACTTTTTGTGTAAGTTTTGATTTAAAAAAATAATCTCTCTCCTGTTTTTCTCTGATTTGTCACGCCTGAGTGAACAAAGCACATCTCTTGCAGTTCCTTTCATTCATAAATTACTTTTCTTCAATTTTAAACATTTTTTTTTAAATTTCAGCTACTTTGGAACCAATGGTCATCCACAAACCGCAACTTTTCAATTGTTTATAAATTTCACCTGAAGTAGCTTTTTTATTTAATTTCTTGTGCCCAACATTAGTATTTGAAGCTTTTAATTATTTTTACTATTAGATAAAATGTACAATTATAATATTTAAGGAATTAGTGGGAAAAAATAAATTATACTGGACTACTGATTTCTGGATAAGCATTAATGTTAATAATTTTAATTTCTCTAAAACAAGTCCCATTGTTAAATTAGAGTTCAAATACGTTATCAAATAAAAAATAAAATTTAAAAAATCTTCAAAAAGAGTTAATAGTGATTAGTAAATTAGTATTTTTAATTAATTTAAATCATCATTCAATAATAAGAACCCCAATTTCCCCCTCTACTTAATTAAAAGTATAATGCAGCTAAATCAATTAGTTTAAAAATAAATATTTGGTGAAACAGGTTTTCCAACAAATTTTATATTCTAATTTTGCATTTATATTTATAGGCTTGTATTTCTTGTTTGTTTCAGTCGGAAAAATCCACTCAGTAGCAAAGCCTGGCCATGGGCCAAAGAGGCAACAATTCTTTCAATAAGGTAAGTTTCTCAATTTTTTAGGTAAATTTGCAATAGAATATTTCTATGATCTTATACCGAAAATGGGCCACATTAAAAAAAACATTTTTTTTCAATTTAATCGGTAACAGCCTTTACAAGCCAATAATAATTTTTGAACAAAATACATTTTAACGAAGACGATTCATTTTTTTTTTAAACAAGAATTTTAAACAAAAGAGTGAAATTTTATTCAAAAAAGATTTTTTAGCTATTTAGAAAAAAAACGAAATAGTTGAATTTTCAACCAAGAATGATTTCTGGTAAAAAAAAGAAAAAAAGTTTATTTTAAATTTAAATAACAAACAGTTTGATGAAACAAAAAAGTGGAATTTTCAACCGAGAAAGATTTTTCAGTCACGAATGAAATAAATTTCAAAAAAGTTGTTGAATTGTCAACCCAAAATAAAAAAATATGAATTTAAAAAAATATATATTTTTAACCAAATATGTAGTTTGCTTTTCAATCAAGAAAAATATCTTACACACAAAAAAATTGTTGAATTTTTCAACCAACAAGATGTATTTTCTACAAAAAAGTGGAATTTTTTATCAGATAATTTAATTTTTAATTAAAAAGTATAAATTTGACAAAAAATATGATAGTTGATGAATCAACCAAAAAGGTTTTAATTTTAAATAAAAAAACAGTCGAATTCCAAAAAGTGGAATTTCCGACGAAGAAAGATTTTTCAGCCAAGGAATTATCGAAAAAGGTCATTTTTACCTTTTTCAATAAAGCAATTAAATTTTCTAGCAAAAAATATAAATTTTCAAAAAAGTTTTTTTAAATATCAAATTAGTTTTTCTAAACCAAAAAAAAACATGGAATATTTAACAAAATAGTTGGATTGTCCACCGAAAAATATGAACTTTTAATAAATTTTTATAAAAAAATGAGTTTTTAACTAAGTTAAGCTTTCAACAAAGAAATAAATTCTTAACTAAAAAAGGTAATTTTTTAAGCAAAAATGAAATAGATAAATAGAAATAAGTTTAGAGTTAAAAAATAAATTTTCAATAAAAAAACGAAGTTTCAACAAAAATTATTAATCTTTAAAAGAAAAGAGATTTTTCAACAAAAAGTTCAAGATACAGCTAAATAGTTGAATTTGCAACCTCAAAAATAATTTTTTAACCATATAGATTAATTTTGTAAAGCCAAACAAATTTTTAACAAAAAAGTTCAATTTGTAACCAGATAATTTAGTTTTTAATTAAAAAGTATAAATTCGACACAAAAAATGATAGTTGAGGTATTAACCGTAAAGGTTCTAATTTTAAATAAAAAACAGTTGAATTCAATAAAAGACTGGAATTTTTAAACGAGAAAGATTTTTCAATCAAGGGATTATCGAAAAAGATAATTTTTACCTTTTTAAACAAAGGAGTTAAATTTTCTAGCAATAAATAGAAATTTTCCAACGTTTTTTTTTAAATCAACTTAGTTGAATTTTCAGCCAACAAAGATTTGTGAGTATAAAAAGAAAAATATGTTGAATTTCTAAACCAAAAAAAAACAAGGAATATTTAACAAAACAGTTGGATTGTCCACCGAAATATATTAATTTTCAATAAATTTTATTAAAAAAATGAGTTAGGCTTTCAACCAAATAGTTGAATTTGCAATTAAAAAATATGAATTCTTAAAAAAAAATTTGTTAGTTGGTGTATGAACCACAGAAAATTTTAATTTTGAATAAAAAACTGTTTAATTTTTAACTAAAAATTAATTCGAATCAGAAATTGACTATAGTTCAATATAAATTAATTTTATTCAGAGTAGAAGAAAACGATTTTCTACAATTTTCTACAATTTTCTACAATTTTCTACAATTTTCTACAAAACAGTTGAATTTTACTCCTGATAATATGCATTTTCAACAAACAAACAAAATTTAAAAAATTCATTCATTTTCAAAGAAAGAGAGGAATTTTTAACTAAAATGATTAATCTTTAACAAATAAAAAAATAATTAAAAAAAAAAAATTTTAACTACAAAAGGTATTTTTTCAAACAAAAATGAAATACATAAATAGAAAAAGCTTTATAGCTAAAAAATGAATTTTCAATAAAAAAACGAATTTTCAACAAACTAGTTTACATTTTGAATCCAAAAGGTGAAGTTTCAACTAAAATTATTCATCTTAAAAAAAAGAGATTTTTCAACAAAAAGTTTAAGATACAGCCAAATAGTTGAATTTTGAACCTCAAAAATAAATTTTTACAATGAAGATTAATTTTGTAAAACCAAACGAACTTTCAACAAAATCATTTAGTTTTTAACTAAAGGTAAATTTTAAATCAAAAATAAAATAGATAAATAGGTATATCTAATAGATTTTTAGTTAAAAAATTAATTTTCAACAAAAAAAATTTTCAATAAAAAAAACGAATTTCCAACAAAATTGTTTTTTTAATTTTTCATTTCACATTTTCAACCAAAGAGATGAAGTTTTAACTAAAATGATTAATTTTTAAAAAGAAGGATTTTTCAACGAAAAATTTTAATATCCAGCCAAATAGTTGAATTTTCGATCTAAAAAATAAATTTTTGTCCAAGAAGATTAATTTATTTAAAAAAACGAATTTTTAACAAAATAAACCAGTTTTTAACTAAAGAAGGTAAATTTTCAACCTAAAATAAAATAGTTTAATTTAGAGTTAAAAAATTAATTGTCAACAAAAAAATGGATTTTTAAGATTTTTAGTTACATTTTTAACGAAAAAGATGAATTTCCAACTTAACTGATTAAACTTTAACTAAAAAAAAATTTTTTAACAAAAAAGTTCAACATTTAGCCAAACAGTTGAATTTTCAACTAAAATACTCATTTTTTGACTCAGAAGAATATTTTTCTAAAACCAAACGAATTTTCAACAAAACTAATTATTTTTTAACTAAAGAAGGTCAATTTTGAACCAAAAAAATTTTAATAAAAAAAACGAATTTCCAAAAAAATAGTTTTTTAATTTTTCATTTCACATTTTCAACCAAAGAGATGAAGTTTCAACTAAAATTTTGACCAAGTAGAATAAGTTTGTAAAACCATACAAATTTTTAACAAAAAAGTTGATATTGTAACCAGATAATTTAATTTTTAATTAAAAAGTATAAATTCGATACAAAAAATATGATAGTTGATGCATCAACCAAAAAGTTTAAATTTTTAATAAAAAACAGTTGCATTCAATAAAATAGTGGAATTTTCAAAATAAATTTTCAAAAAAGTTTTTTTTTAATCAAATTAGTTGAATATTCAGCCAACAATTTCTAAACCAAAAAAAAAAAGGAATATTTAACAAAACAGTTGGATTGTCCACAGAAAAATATGAATTTCCAATAAAAAAAGTGAATTTTCAACTTAACAGTTGAATTTAAAAAAAAAATGAGTTTTTGACTAAGTTAAGCTTTCGACCAAGTAGTTGAATTTTCAAAAAAAAAAAAAATGAATTCTCAAAGAAAAATTTGGTAGTTGATGTATCAACTACAGAAAATTTTAATTTTGAATAAAAAACTGTTTAATTTCCAACTAAAAAGAAATTCGAATAAGAAATTGACTAGTTCAATATAAATTAATTTTATTCTGAGGAAAAGAAAACGAATTTTTAAACTAAAAAGACCACTTTGTAACACAAGAGAGAAATTTTTAATCAGGAAAGATTTTTAATTTAATTGAGGACAAAAGATTGAACGAAATTGTTACATTTTTGAACCAAAAGGATAAATTCTCTAGAAAACTGTTAAATTTTTGTCGCAAAAAAAAAAGTTAAATTTTCAACAACAAAAAAGTCAATTTTAAGCCGAATTAAATTGAATTTCTACAGAGATTAATTTTTAAACTAAAAGAATGAATGTTCAACAAAATATTTGAATTTCCATTTGTTCAATCTTCAATAAAATTCAATTTTTAAAATTCAAGATATTTAAATGAGATTAAAATCAAATTTAAAAACCCTTTTTTAATCGTCCAATAATCAAATTAATGTAAAAAATTCCTGAAAATAAAATCAAGCATTTAACGACCAAATTTGGACTTTTCCCCTAAAAAAAGAAAAAAATTCGTTTTTACATTTGGGAAAAAAATAAAAAAGAGGAAAGAAAAATGAGAAGGCATCCAACCAAATCTCCTTCCTTCTCTTTTTTTTAAATTTCTTTGTCCTTTTTTTTCTCTTATTATTCTCTCCCTTTTTTATTTTTTTTCCAAATGTAAAAACGAATTTTTTTCTTTTTTTTTTAGGGGTAAAAGAGAAGAAAAAAAGTTTTTTCAGATTGCAATGGAAACATTTTGTGGCGGTTGTCCAAATTTGTTCGTTAAATTGTTGATTCTATTTTCAGGAATTTTTTACAATAATTCCATTTTTAATTCCAAAGCCTGCCCTGTTTATGAGATGAAAATCCTAAATATATAAATGCTAATAATAAAATAATCCTAATTAACTTTAGGATTTTCTTTCTCAGGGACTGAGGACAAAATCGACCAATTACAATCGCACAAAGCCAAAGACAAGAAGCAGCAAAAGCTCGATGAGTGACATTATGGATACAGCAAGAAGTACTCCATCCCCATGCATCCTATCACCACAATCCTACATCCAAACCTCGCCCCTCGAATCTCCTCACTCACCAGATTCTTTTTCTTCAATTTATCCGAGAGTATTGGAAGTTATCAACGGAGACCAATTTCAACGTTGCCGATCTCGTCTCTACAGTCCATTTAACGAATGTACCTGCACAATCTCCGCTGAATGCGAATACTGTGCTTCCAGATTCTTGGTAAGTAATTTAAAAATCACGAGTTTTTTAGTTGCGAAAGTTCATGGTTGTTGCAAAACCTGCATGACCTGATAGACCTGGAAAATATATGGAAATTGTAAAAAATGACGGGATTCTTCTTATTCGCACCAACCGTAGATTCATCTGTCTTTGGACATTGGCCTAGACTTCGGATAAACAGGTTTCTTTTTTTATTTTGAATGACAAAATGGTATAAAAGGAATAAAATTATTAAGTCCAAAGTCAGGAATTATGTGGGAAGTCAATTTTATTCTTGAAAAATAAGTATAAATCCAAGGAAAGTAGATTTCCGAAGATTGGGGTGTTAATGAACGACGTTAACAATTTTTAACGAAAATAAATAAATAAAATAAATTTATTTGAAATTTGTTGAATTCTTAAAAATTTTAATCGAAATATGTTGCATTCAAAAACAAAAATTTCTACCAAAAGAGATAAATTTTCAAAATTCAAAAGATGGCTTTTCAACTTAACAAAATTAGTAGTTGAGCTTTCCAACTAAAGAGACGAATATTAACAAAATAGTTGAAATTTTAAACAAGTAATCAAATTTTCAAGATAAAAAAAACTAATTTTTTCGAAGATAGGTGAATTTAATACAAAAAAGTTTATTTATGACCAAAAAAAAAATGAATTTATAAATAAGAAAAATGTCTCTCATACCATGAAACTTAAATTTTCAATCCACAAAGACGAAGCTTCAATATAATTGTTGAATTATCAAGTCAAAAAAATGATTTTTTTTAAGGCAGTTGGATTTTTAACCCAAAAATAGGCAATTTATAACCCAAAAATAGGAAATTTTTATAAAAAAATTAATTTTCAACCAAATAGTTCAATTTTCTACAAATTTATTGAATTTTCATCCAAGAAGTGAAATTTTCTATAAAGGTTTGATTTTTATTTTAAACAAGTTTCAATTTTCAAAAAAGTATTCAATTTTCATCCAATGAGATGAATCTTGGACCAAAAACATAAGGTTTCAACCAAAAAAGATTTTAATTTGAAATAAAAAACAGTTGAGCTTCACAAAAAAAAAACGAATTTTCGACATTTTTATCAAAAACGGATAAATTCCCAACATAGGAAATCCTAGAAAAAACATTAATTTTTAATCAAATGCGTAAACTATCAAAAAAGAAAAAAATGCATTTCCACCAAAAAGAATATTTTTCAACCATTAAATACGAATTTACCAAAACTGTTGAATTGTTCACCAAATTTTTGAATTTTAAAACCAGAAAGATTAATTATCTACACGATTTTTGAATTTTCAATTTGAAAGTATGATTTTTTTACAGAAAAGTTAATTTTTAGTCCAAAGCTGTTAAATTTTCAAAAAAGTTTAACTTTTAACTAAATATATAAGTTTTCAAAAAAATTAAGTGTCTACCAAATTGTTAAATTATGAAGCCAAAAGACGGCTGTTCTACAAAACAGATGAATTTACAAATCAAAATTTTATTTTTTAACAAAAAAGTTCAATTTCTACCAAAATTTAAAAAATAATAGTTTAATTTTTAACCAAATCAAAGAATTTTCTACAAATGTAGTTAAATTTTTAACCAAATATATGAACTTTCAACGAAAAATCAATTTTCTCTCAAATTTTTCAATTTTAAAGACAAATATTCTACAAAACTGTTGAATTTTTAACCTGTTAATATGAATTTTCAACAAACAAATAAGATTAGAAAAATAGATAGATTTTCAAAGAAAGAGATGAATTTTGAACTAAAATGATTAATCTTCAACAACAAAAAAAAGATTTTTTCACAAAATAAATTAATTTTTTACTAAAAAAAGGTAAGTTTTCAACAACAGAAAATGAAATAGATAAGTAGAAATAGATTTTAAGTTAAAAAATTACTTTCTAATAAAAAAACGAAGTTAAAAAAAAATATTTACATTTTAAATCAAAAAGGTTTCAATCAAAAATGAAATAGATAAATAGGTACATCTAATAGATTTTGAGTTAAAAAATTGATTTTCAACAAAAAAAATTTTCAATAAAAAAAACGAATTTCCAAAAAATTGTTTTTTAATTTTTCATTTCACATTTTTAACCAAAGAGATGAAGTTTTAACTAAAATGATTTAGCTTTAAAAAGCTAAATAGTTGAATTTTCAATCTAGAAAATAATATTGTAAAAAAAAACGAATTTAACAAAATTAATCATTTTTTAACTAAAGAAGGTTAAATTCCAACCTAAAATGGAATAGTTTAATTTAGAGTTAAAAAATTAATTGTCAACAAAATAATGGATTTTCAATAAATAGTTACATTTTCAATGATAGAGATACATTTTCAACTAAAATGATTAATCTTTTATGAAAAAAAGATTTATCAACAAAAAAGTTCAGAATTTAGCCTAATAGTTGAATTTTCAACTAAAATGCTCATTTTTGGACCAAGAATAATAATTTTCTAAAACAAAACGAATTTTTTAACAAACTCAATTATTTCTTAACTAAAAATGGTAATTTTTCCAACAAAAATGAAATAGATTTTGAGATAAAAAATGAATTTTCAATAAAAAAATAATTTTCAACAAAATAGTTAAATTTTGAATGAGAAAGGTGAAGTTTAAACTAAAATTATTAATCTTTGAATAAAAGGATTTTTCAACAAAATAAATCAGTTTTTAACTAAAGAAGATAAATTTTCAACCTAAAATGGAATAGTTAAATTTAGAGTAAAAAAATTGTCAACAAAAAAATTAATTTTCAAGAAAATAGTTACATTTTCAACAAAAGAATGAAATTTCCAGCTAAAATGATTAATTATTAAAAACAAAAAATAGTTTTTTCACCAGAAAAGTTCAATATTTAGCAAAATAGTTGAGTTTTCAACTAAAATACTCATTTTTTGACTCAGAAGAATAATTTTCTAAAACCAAACGAATTTTCTACAAAATCAATTATTTTTTAACTAAAGAAGGTCAATTTTCAAAAAAAAAAAATTTCAATACAAAGAACGAATTTTCAACAAAATAGTTTTTTAATTTTTTATTTAACATTTCATTTCACTTTTTCAACCAAAGAGGTGAGGTTTCAACTAAAATGATTAATCTTAAAAAAAAAAAAGATTTTTCAACAAAAAGTTCAACATTCAACCAAATAGTTGAATTTTCAATCTAAAAAATAAATTTTTGTACAAGAAGATTAATTTGGCAAACAAAAAGAATTTTCAACAAAATAAATCAGTTTTTAGTTAAAGAAGGTAAATTTTGAACCTAAAATAAAATAGTTAAATTTAGAGTTAAAAAATTAATTGTAAAAAAAATGAATTTTTAATAAAATAGTTACATTTTCAACGAAAGAGATAAACTTCCAAGTAAAATGATTAATCTTTAACAAACAAAAAAAGAATTTTCAACAAAAAAGTTCAACATTCAGCCAAATAGCTGAATTTTCAACTTCAAAAATAAATTTTGACCATGAAGATTAATTTTGTAAAACCAAACGAATTTTCAACAAAATCAATTATTTTTTTAACCAAAGAAGGTAAATTTTCAACCAAAAACGAATTAGACAAATAGATACATCTAATAGATTGTGAGTTAAAAAATTAGTTTTCAAACAAAAAATTTTCAATAAAAAAAACGAATTTCAAACCAAATTGTTTTTTAATTTTTCATTTCACATTTTTAACCAAAGAGAAAGTTTCAACTGAAATGATTATCAAAAAAAAAAAAATTCAACAAAAAAGTTCAACATTCAGCTAAATAGTTGAATTTTGAATCCAAAAAATAAATTTTTGTCCAAGAAGATTAATTTGGTTTTTAAAAAAACTAATTTTCAAGAAAATAAATTAGTTTTAATAGTTACATTTTCGACGAAAGAGATTAATTTCCAACTAAAATGATTAATCTTTAAAAACAAAAAATAGATTTTTTAACAAAAAAGTTCAACATTTAGCCAAATAGTTGAATTTTCAACTAAAATGCTCATTTTTTGACCGAGAAGAATAATTTTCTAAAGCCAAACGAATTTTCAACTAAATGAATGAATTTCCACGTAAAAATATGAATTTTCCACCTAAATTTTTACATAAGGAGGTGAATTTTCAAACAAAAAAATTAGGTTTTCTATGGCGAACTATTAAAATATCTATTATTTTCCACAATTCGTAAAAACTTTTTTAGAGAACATTTTTGCCGTCAAAAAAAGTTTCACCAGGGTTTTGCAAATATCGATAATTGCACAAAAAGTTTTTGTTCAATTAGTTCACGACCAGTAGAAGGCATTGGAATTGAACAGAATTGACTAGCTTTCTTAAAAAATTGACCAGGATTTTTTTTCAAGAGTAGACTTTGTAACAACCCTTAAGTTAGAATTTGAAGATTTGAAGAGCCATCCTGTAAAGTTGGAGGGAGGTTGGCCCCCGACAACTAAAAATCGAAACTTGAAAATTTGATTTTTAAAGAATGCATTCTTATAGGAAATTAGATGGTGCATCTTTTTTCTTTGAGCAAAAAATTTAAATCTATTATAATTTTCGAGATAACCATGATAATAATGTTTTTTTCTGAAGTCGATTTGTAATTAATTTTTGGTCTCTCGCTCGTCGTCACATCTACAGTTTTTGGAATTTTTTTAATGAAACTAAGAGACAATACTCTCCAAAGTATCCTTAGAACGGTGACATGAGCGTAAAGTATATATGATTATTTATAACAAAATAAAAAATTGTTTTCTAGACCATTCCGAATTCAATTTCTTATAATCTTCGATCGCTTCGTTTATCGAGCGAAGTTTGAGCAAATATAAACTTCCTGTGAAGAAATTGTTCAGAAAACTATAAGGAAGTTTTCTATGAAAACCTTTTTTCAAAAAACTGAATAGGTAAAAAACTGCGAATGCAAAACTTGGAGCGCGCGAATTGAACTCTTGTAGGCGACAGGCATACGGGCGGTTTTACATTCGCAATTATTTACCTATTCAGTTTTTTGAAGAAAGGTTTTCACAGAAAACTTCCTTTATAGTTTTCTGAACAATTTCTTCACAGGAAGTTTATATTTGCTCAAACTTCGCTCGATAAACGAAGCGATCGAAGATTATAACGAATTGAGTTCGGAATGGCCAGGGGCTAACCTTCCTCCAATTTTACCGAGTTACGTCCCGTTTTGGAATCAGGGTGCTCAATTGAAGGTAACCAGAATATCCAATTGTTCTGAAAAATTGAGCATTTAAACGAAAAAAATTAAAAAATGTAAATAAATATTGAAACAGCAGTTGCAGGTATTCAACAACCTAGTGACGCCAGAACGCATGAGGTCTCTGTCCACATCAACTGGAACGCAAAGTCCCCCTTTGCAAAGTCGCTCGCCAAGATTGACAAGGGTCGTTTGCGATTGTCATCCCTGTGCTCAGTATTATTATTGTCAGACTTGCTGTAAAACTATTTGTGGAGGTTGCGATCTGAGAAATCATGGTGCTCACGAATTAGAAAATCTTGACGAAGCTATTGAAAAGGTGGAGATGCAGGCAAATCTGGTCTACTCTGAAGCCTTGAACAATATCAAAGCTCTTAACAAAGAAATGGATGATCTATCGGTGAGTGATATTAAAAGAAACGGATTTTTAATTTCCCTAGGAAGAGGGTTCCGATTTTCGCCTCGGAAGGGGCGCAGTGCGCAATTACTCAGTTGAGTATTTTGCGCAAAATCATGCACTTAAATTATATATTATTATATATTATTGTGTATTTTAATAAGTTTTTCTTCATTTATAAAAGTCATTTCTACTTTATCTACAGTCCCAGATTTTGTAGATCATTTAAGTTTACTCTAATTAAATCATAATTTATTATCGAATCTTTATTATTTATTATTTTTCGTTGTAAGAAAAAAGTGGAATTTTTAACTAAACTAGATTAATTTTAAAAAAACGAATTTTTATGAAAATTGTTTAATTGTAAAAAAAGAGTTGAATTCTTATTTAAAAAGAACCATTTTCGACCAAAAATGGAGTAGGTATAAATTTAAATTACCAAAGAAATTTTCCAATAAAAAAAATAAATTCTTAACAAAAAACTTCAATTTTTAACCAAAAAGATTAATTTTCTGACGAAAAAATACTATATTTTAACAAATTTCAAGAGTTTTCAACTAAAAAGTATAATTTACAACTAAAAAAGAATTTTTTTAAATAAAGATTAAATTGCTAATAAAATAGATGAATTTTCAATAAAACTTAAGGATTTTCAACGATGCACTTAAATTTTTAAGAAAGAAAAAATTTATTTTTTATTTTTAAGAAAGCAGTTTAATTTTAAAACCTAGATGTTAAATTTTTAACTAAAAAGAATAATTTTCTGAGGAAATAAACACTATGTTTTAACAAATTTCAAGAGTTCTCTACTAAAATATTAATTTACTACCAAAGGGGACGAATTTTTAACAAAATTCAAAAATTTAATGCGCAATATTACGCATTCCAAATGAAAACTGTAATATTGTTCCTCTTGTGTATTGTAATCAGTTTTTTAATTTATAAAAGTGATTTCTACTTTATCTACAGTCTCAGATTTTTTAGATTATTATGTTTCATTGTAACAAAATCCCTTTGCAATTTATTTCTATGAAAAAAAGACCAGAAATCTCAACACAAAAGTGGAATTTTTAACTACTAGATTAATTTAAAAAAAAAAAAACAAATTTTTATGAAAATAGTTAAATTGTAAAAAAAAAGTTGAATTCTTACTTAAAAAGAACCATTTTCGACCAAAAATGGAGTAGATATTATTTTCAATTACCAAAGAAATTTTCCAATAAAAAAAAAATTTTATAACAAAAAACTTCAATTTCCAACCAAAAAGATGAATTTTTAAATACAATTTCTGACGAAAAAGAAAACTATATTTTAACAAATTTCAAGAATTCTCAACTATCAAAGTTTAAAAATAATGATTAAATTGCTACTAAAATAGACTAATTTTTATTAAAATTCAAGAATTTTCAACGATACAGTTAAATTTTTGAGAAAGAAAGAAAAATTTTTTTTTTTTGTTTTTTAGAAAGCAGTTTAATTTTAAAACCTAGTGGTTAAATTTTGAACCAAAAGCTAATGTTAAACAAAAAGATTAATTTTTTTTTGAAAATTCGAATTCTTAATCAAATTCAAGAGTTCTCGAAGAAAAAGTTAAATTTTCAACTAATAAAGATGCCTTTTAAACTAAAATATTAATTTGCTACCAAAAGAGACGAATTTTTAACAAAATTCAAAAATTTATTGCGCAGTATTACGCACTCAAATTGAAAACTATTATATTGTATGTCTTGTGTATTCTAATCAGTTTTTTCAATTTAGAAGGGTGATTTATACTTTATCTGCAGTCCCAGATTTGTCAGATTATTATCTCAGTTTACTATAATTAAATCATAATTTATTATCTAATTTTTATTATTTTTCATTGTAAGAAAATCCCTTTGCAATTTATTTCTATGAGAATTTGTTCACTGACTTGAATTTTATAATCGAATTGATGATATTTTAAAATTAAGTTACAAAAAAGAAAAGTTGAATTTTTTATTAAAGTAGATTAGTTTTCTAAAAAACGATTTTTTATAAAAATAGTTTAATTTTAACAAAAATTTGAACTATTTCTTAAAAAAGAACCATTTTTGACCAAAAATAGAGTAGGTGTAATTTTCAATTACCAAAGAAATTTTCCAATAAAAAATAGAAATTTCTAACAAAAAACTTCAATTTCCAACCATAAAGATGAATTTTTAAATAAAATTTTGAATCTTTAATAATTGCATTTTTAAGAACGTCGTTTAACTTTAAAACCTAGTTGTTAAAATTTTAACCAAAAAGATTATATTTTATATTTATATTTTAACAAATATCAAGAATTCTCAACCAAAGCATTTAATTTACAACTAAAAAGATGAATTTTCAAACATAAAGATAAAATTACTACTAAAATAAATGAATTTTTAATAAAATTGAAGCATTTTTAACAATACACTTGAATTTTTAAGAAAGGAAGAACAAATTTATTTTTTATTTTTAAGAAAGCAGTTCAATTTTAAAACGTTCTTTTTAATTTTTTAACCAAAAAGATGAACCTGTAAACAAAAAGATTAATTCATTGTAAAAAAAACGCTTTGCAATCATTCTTTACCTGAGAATTTATTCGCGGACTTAAATTTGATAATCGAATTGATGATATTTTAAGATTAATTTACCACAAAAAAAGACTAGAACTCTCAACCCAAAAGTTGAATTTTCAACTAAACTAAAATAAAAATACTATAACATTTTGAATCTTTAACCAAAAGTTGCATTTTTAAGAAATAAGGTCAACTTTAAACCCTACTGATTAACTTTTTAACTGTTTAACCAAAAAATTAAGTTTCTAACGAAAAGAACTATATTTTAACAAATTTTAAGAATTCTCAACTAAAAAGTTTAATTTACAATTTAAAAAAATGAATTTTAAAACATAAGATTAAATTACCACTAGAATAGATGAATTTTAAACCATACAGTTGAATTTTTAAAAAAAGAAAAAATTTATTTTTTACTTTTAAGAAAGCTTTTCAATTTTATAACCTAGTTGTTAATTTTTTAAACAAAAAGATGAATTTGTAAACAAAAATATTAATTTTTGCCGAAAAGACGAATTTGTTTTTGGTTTGAAAAATCAATTTTTATATTGAGATTTCGTCTTTTGGATTTGGTTCAACAATTTAGGTAAATTTTTATTTCTTTCTTGAGTGAAAAATCTTTATTTTTTCAAAACTCGTCTTTGTTTTTAAAATTTTTTGTTTGTTATGAATTTCCCCTTTTCAATTGAAATATAAACGATGACACTGTACTGCTGGCATATATCCTTTGAGGTTGCAGATTAAACTATTATGATCAAAATTTAATTATTTTGTGGAAAATTTAAGTATTTTGTTGAAAAGTCATCTTTTATTGTAGGAAAGACATTTTTTTGTTTTAAATAAATTATTAAATTTGAAACATTTGAATTTGTATGTCAAATGCTGCTTTATTTCGTTTAGAAAAGATTCTATGTTATAAATATTGCAAGATTAAAATGCTGCGATATCTGAAGGATTAATGATCAAGAAAAATGCATAATTAGTTAAGGAAAAATCGGCGAATTTTGAAAGTGAACTAACATAACTATCAAAACATTTCTGAAATCTAAAAATTGCGTATAGAAAGAGGGGGGGTAGAGATATTTTGTGACTTTTTTACAGAGGGGGGCGGGGGATCTTAAAGAGGGCCTAATATCGCCGAAAATTTAAGACCCCTGACTTTAGAAGGCAGTTGCTCCACAGGAAAAAATGTGAGAATGTTCTAATAACAATCATACGAATCCGATAAGTTTTCTGAATAAAATGGTGTTCCTCTAATTTGCGTAAAAAAATTTCGTTCAGAGTTATTTAACAAAATACAAGCAAAAATGCTGCCGTGAGGCCCATCGCTCACACACCTTAACTTTTACATGGCCCCAGAGCTAAGAATTTGTTGGAAAAAAATTTGAAAAAAATTTAGAGTGTCCAACAACATGTTTAGAATGCAGTAGAGACCTTAAAATTTTAAAATATTAAAAAATGTCAGTTTTACAAGCATTTTTGCTGAATGGATTTATTTAGGAATTGAATGAAGCCATCGCGCAGTTAAATGGCCTAAAATTTTTTTATTTATTTTGTCCATAAAACTGAATAAAAATGATCTTTCCGGGATAAAAGTCGCTCAGAATAATTTTGAATTTAATGAGGCAAGGCGCGTGCCAAAGGAGTAGAAAAAAGTGTAGCAAAAAAAGTCCGTCCCACGGCCGTTGCTCGCTCAGTAGGGCCGTCTCTAAAATTCGAGGTGGGCTGACATTTTTAAATATTTTAAAATTTTAAGTTCTCTACTGCATTCTAAACATGTTCTAGGACACTCCAGAATTTTTTCAAATTTTGTCCAACATGTTCTTACCTCTGGGGTCACGTGAAAGTTAAGGTGTCTGAGCAATGGACTTCGCAACAGCAATTTTACTTATATTTTATTAAATAACTCTAAACGAAATTTTTTTACGCAAATTAGAAAAACACCATTTTGTTCAGAAAACTTAGCAGATTCGTGTGATTGTTATTAGAACCTCCTCACATTTTTTCATGCGGAGTAACTCTCTTCTAAAGTCAGGGGTCTTCATTTTTTGCGGCGATATTAGTGTCCGTTACTTAATTTAAGTAGGGCCTAACTTATTTCATAAAATTAAGACAGAATTTTCCGAGAGTTCACTTTTTCTAAATTTTAACTTATGTACCTTTACTAATTAAAAAATGAAAAATGAAAAAATGTTTTGTATTTTTGTTCAGGTTGCAGCGAACACACTGGAGTTGCGAGCAAAACAGGCGACAGAAGATGTGCTAAATCTCGTGAAGCTGTTGAGGATGGGTTTCGACGGAAGACAACACACGCTTCTGAATGAAATTGAAGAGAAGAAAATTTGCCAAATGACGAAACTCCAGACGAGAGACCAGGAACTCAGAAATACCATCATGTTCCTGAGGAATACGACAAACAGACTTTACAGCGCCATGGAAGCTGCGAAATCTGCAATCAATCCTTTCCCATTAATACTGATGAAGGACATGGCCATCTCTGATGTAAGAAACCAATTTATTCACTAAAGAAATTTATTTAAAAATTAAAAAATTAAATTAAATTAATTTTAGATGTTAATTTTGTTTGTCTACTGGTATATATCAATATTATTAAAATATTGATAAATCTTAAGATTG
>JAAAKG020139755.1:0-12277 GCA_010014905.2 Druon quercuslanigerum | reverse complement strand
CGGTTTTTTATGTAAGTGGTATGGAATGGAAGTCATGTAAACCCTTAGGGGACACATTATGAATAAAGAAGAAAAAATAATTGAAATCTTAAAAAGATTCAAAAAAGTTTAAAATGAAATTTACATTTTTAAATATTTCGAACAAAAAATGAGAATCATGTTAAATTTCAGAGAATTTCTTTTTTTAAGGGGATTCTAGAAGACAATTGAATTAGAATTACAAAATTTTAAAAATCCAATTATGCTTAATAAATATTTTAAAGTATTCAAATAAATCAAAGTTTATTTGTAACTTGTGAAATTTTTTTTAATGTATATTGTTAAAGATTTTGAAAAAGGAAGTTAAATTAAAATTTCGAAAGGTTTCTAGAGAATAAACAACTTTTCTTTAGATTCCCAGAAAACTGTTTAAAGATTTTTTTTATTTTTAGAAATTAACTTTAGGATAATGTTATAAAAGATTGCAAAGCATTTGCAAAAAATTTTCGATAATGAATCTTTGGGGAATTTTTAAAAAGGAAAAATATTCAAAACGTTTAGATATCTAAAAAGATGCAAAAACGTGGTTAATTTAAAAATTATAAACATGTTGAGAAAAATGTAAAATTTTTACAATTTTGGAGCAAAAAAGCTTTTTATGAATTTAGAAAGGTTTTGAGAGAATCGAACAGTATTCGCTAGATTGCTAAGAAATTTGTAAGGTACTTTCTGCAAGATTATTGGACAATTTTTTTTATTTTGCACAATTTTTAAAACATTGTCGTTTAAACAAGTTTCAAGTTTAAAAAAATAAACTAAAATTATAAATTGCAAGCAAATATAATTATTTTAATGAATTCATTTACAAATTTGCTTTTCTTCATAATTATTTTCATTAAATTTAGCTTAAGATTTAATAGGAAAAGCGAATTACTATCATACTTGTTTTTAAATTAAACATACACTTAAGTTATTTCCAGATAAAAAATGAAAGTTGTTCAAAATGATTGATTAAATCGAGCGAAATATTTTAATGTAATTATTACTAGTTTTTGAGTCCTTGAGGTGAACGTTATCTAATAAATATTCCACAATTTTTATTGTTTATTTAAGAATAGTTTTTAGAGTTAATTGATTTTTCTCTAACTTTAGGTAAAAGTACGTTTTTATTACAAAACTTTTAGTTAGGGATTATAAAATCGTTATTCTTGTAAAAAAAAGCTTTTATTAGAAGTAATTGAGAATTGCAAATTTTACCTAAAGAGAAAAAAGAAAAACATTAAAATCTTAATAGTTATTGTCAAATAAAGAAAATTCAAAATATTTTTTTTCAAGTTCAGCTCGAGTTCAAAATTAGTTATAATTAACATTAGCATATTTTCCTCGATTTAAAAATAATTTTTAAACAAGGTTTATTTTTTGATCTTTTCATAACATATAACAATAATAAATTTAATAATAAATAATAAATAAGGAAACACATTGCGTTCATTTAAAAACATAATTTGTTTACTAAAATACTTGAAAATCGAAAATAAATTTAAATTAATGAGTAACAAATGTATTATGTATATTATATAATATAATATAAAAATATTATAAAAATGTAGAAAATATTTTTTTGAATATTTAGAAATTACACAAAATATTATATGTATAATTTATTGCTTATTTATTTATTGTTGTGATTATTAGGAATGTAATGGATTAACGTCTAAAAGCAGAGAATTTTACGATTTTCGCAAATTATTTTAAATTTAAAAGATTACAAAAATCCTTGAGATTCTTTTACCGAGATTTATCAGAAAATTATTTTCATTTCATAAACATTTTTTTAACACTCTCGCCTTGCATTTTTTGAATTCTAAGCTAACTGCATAGCTGACGCCGCCACACGGTGACCGTCACCGCTTATGACAAATATTTTCCACAGGCCTCCAGAAAAGTGGCATGCATGCCCCATGGGGCTGATAAAAACTAATATTGCCATAATATATGCTCTGATATTGATATTTTGCGTATATTTCTTTGTGCTTTAAAACCCAAAACATAATTCTTTATTCTTTTTAGTTACAGATACTTCATTTGATTTGCGTTTTGAAAGATACAAGTTTTCAGGTGCATTGAGAAGTTATGTTATCCATATTTCTTCTACATTAGAAGGATAAGAAGTTATATATTTTTTTAATATTTTAAATTATCCGTAGCACAAATAACATTATTCTTAAAGTTATTAGATCGATATATAAATTGTACAATTTGTTTATCTTTAACTTAAAATCTTCGTTCATTGTATTTACTAAATTTCAAATATACTCCATTCTTGCGCACTCATCGGATCCAATATGGTTGTCTCTGTTAGAGTTTCATCCTATTGGTTAACATGTGTCATGATCCAAAACAGTATGGTCCCGCCACTTGGAGCACGCGACGTCAAAGGTCCACCATCTTGGTTTACAATGACAATATATATATTTATATATTGTGATATAACTTTTGTAGTTCTGCATATTTTAGGTTGTTTTTTATAGCTTTCTTTCTAAAGGGGAAATTCAAATTCTTTGTAATAACGGTGACTATAACAAACCGAGCTCCTCATTATTCAAAGTCGCTGTAAAAATTAAAGTAATTATGTTTGTCCAAATTGTTGCATGTTCTACGGTGAATGTTTATGTTAATCTCCAACACTACACTTCGTATGTAATCAATATAAATTGTTATCCAAAAATTTTGTTTTAACACTGCACAAAATATGAGGCTGCCTCTGTATTTTTCAAAAGCTATCTAATTTCACAGAGTTCCTCTCACACAGGCATTTGCAACGATAAATAACGCACTTATTAATTTATCTAAAGCATACAGGCTTTTTAAAATTTTTACATATGCATATTTGCAAGGTTTGTTAACGTAAATTGGTCATGTAAGTAAAAATCAATCTAAAAAGTATACTATCACTTTCACAACATAAAAAAAACATAATACTATGCAATTGTTACGTTTGTACTCTATGTATTTATTACATTACTGTAACTCTGTTTCTAATATAAAAACAGTGCAATCAATAATAAAATGTACGCGCAAAGTTGCGAAGTGTTGAAACTAATTTTAAGGACAACATTCCCTTTTTCAGAAATATACATACTTTCTTTCTGATAAGTTCAACAATAAAAAAATAAAAAAATTAACCGACTTTGCAACTATTTTTTCCCTCCAAAACTCCACATTATCTATAATTTATTTGTAATAATTACAATTCTGATAAATATAACTTTTGGCGATTTAAAAAATGTATTTTTCCTTCCTATATTTACAGTCCACATCTAATACAAGATTTCAATTCTTCAAACATAAGTTTTGTAAAACACACATTGAATTCATAATGTCATAATTGGTTCCTTTCATACTCGTTACACATTATAAGCACAAGCTTTTCCTTTTTTTTCAATTTAAATACTTATTTACAAGAAACTTCGTGTTAATTCTGCGATAAGCACACTTCACGTTTAACTTGGTTTAAATTTGTCGCGCGACATCCTTTTAAAAATGGATGGAGTTTGACGTTTCTATGGATTGGTTGACTTTTTTTACTTGCGCGTGGCGGGACCATGGCTTTTTGGATCATGGTCATGTGTCATGATCTAGAATCTGGATTTTTGTGTTGTCACTTTTGACAGTGTCATTTTAATCCTTGATAAAAACAGTATTGACGAAAATTCATTGTATAATAGATATATGCGAGATAACAGAAGCTGTCATAAGATTTCAATTAACGTTTGAATGACTCATCGTGAGCCATGCGACCTGGATTGTGCGATTGAAGCAGTGTCTTCAAAAATTCTGTGTTTTATATTGTCCTAAACCTGTTTACGTATTTCCTAATCCTTATTTGCGAAGGGGCACGTCATGTTCAGCAAAAAGAAGGAAGTCAAACGACGACCAAGACCCGCAGGAAGTCTTGCTCAGGTGCTGATACAATTTTTATATGTTATTTTACATGTTATTTTATATGTGAATTTTTATTAGTTAGAGTTAGGTTAAGGGTATCTAAAATTTATTCTTTATTTGCAGAAACATTTACCTTCTTTATTAGTCGTTACTTTTAATTTAAGGCTCTATGTATACGCTCACCGGTGAGTGGAAAAAGGAAGGTGGGCTGGGTTTACCGAATTTCGGTGAAAGCACGCACATTTTCGGTGAACCTAGAGACATAAGTGTAGTCTAGTCATTCAATGTAATTTTTCCCTTTTTTTATTAAATGGTATTTTTTAAGGATTTATTAAGCATTTATTCGAATAAAACATAACATTAAACTTAAAAAGCAATTAAAAAGTAAAATAAAGGGGAACTTTGGTTAATTTTCCTGGTTTACAAAAGAAAAACTTTAAAATATTATATTTAAAAAAAATGCAGGAATAATATTTCACCAGGAAACATACAGAATAAAATTTTGTAGAACACATTTCTAGATAAGGGCGATAAGAATCCTCGGGGAAGGCCTTTGCAGGCTGCACGAATACTTTGATTTTCCTATTTTTAGATCACTGATAAGAAAAAAAAATAACTTTGTATGATTATATGAAGTTTGATTTTTAATTGCAAACATTAATGTCAGTGATATAAAAAAGAAGAATAAAACATAGACAATTTTATTTTCTATCACAATTAGATGTACCAAAAACTTCAATTTAAGCCGCTCTCGAAGAAAAGCGGATCAGAAGAAAAGCTCATGGCCTAAAAAGACAAATCACCTAATTTTTATTATTTTCTAATAACTGGTTTCAGAAAAAAAAAAATTTACGTAGTGAATTTCATTTTTGATCGCATCCAGAACACTACGAAATATTGCATGGCAACATTGGCAATATTGCAGCAATGCTGCATACTACACAACATTGTTTTGCAATATTGCTGCATTTTTGCAACAATATTGTGCGACAATCTTGCATAAATATAATATTATTTTTTCAATCTCGCCCCCAAAACTGTATTAGAAACTGTGATCGTCTCTCTTTTCTGGTGACAACATTTTAATGTTATTTCACAAAATTGTAGCAATATTGATTGGAGGAAGTCATTTATATATTTCGACAACATTTCTACAATATTCCACGATAGTTTTTTCAATTTTGCCAAGCAATATTGTGGGCTGTTGGGGAATTCTACATATCAAGAGATTCAATGTGACCCGTCCTTTGAGAAAATCGTACGAGTAGCAATTAGCTATTCGCATATGTACCACATGTTATTTTATGCAACAAACGCCTTGAAAGTTGCACGTACAGTAACCAGATGGCCTGATTTATCAGGATCTGTCCTGATTTCTTTATTGCTGTCCTGATTTACTAAGTTTTGAGCGATATGTTCTGATTTTTCATGCCCGGCAATGAAAATTCGCGTTATTTATTGCGTTAGCTTAAATTTTTTTCATTTTTAAAAAACAAAAAATTTAAATAGATGACAAGAAGCTTTTTGATTAGATTATGAATGAATGAAAAATGTTTTAAAATAAAAGACAAATGATGAGCAATACTTTGAAAAGTCCTGCAATTTCAAATTTTGCGATATCTTTGCCGGAGACAGAAATATTGCATCCTCTTAGGGGAACGCATTTTCTCCTCGTAAATTACCCAGTAGAGTAATGAACGAACTGTTGCATTCAATTAAATAAAACTTGCATGTTTAGAATTATACAGGTATTTAAAAAGGAAAGAAAACATCAAATTGCTTTAAGGAATTGTAAGTTCTGAAAAGAATGTGAAATAATGAACATATTGTACAGATTGTACTCTATTATTTAAATAAAAATTAGGGACAGGGGAAGGTATTTAGGATATTCATGATGTTGTCAATTAGATATAAAATTCTGCTTAATTTTCTATTTTTTATTTGCAACAGTCGCCCTGTAAAAAAAGTAATTACGACGATGTAAGATTGTTTAATTTCCCCGAATTTTGCTTTCTGGCTCGTTGAAGCGAATTGAGTTAGCGTGAACTGAATGAGAATCAATCTGATTTAGTCAGCGTCAAGGACTCGTTGATTTATATTTGCAATAGATCCTTTATGCCTAGCACGTTGGTTATTCCTTACGAATTTGATTGAGTATGTCAGTATTTAACCGTATTCGGTTAACCGATTCCGAATTGGAGTTGATTTCAAATCTGGCGAAGTAAACCGAATTGGTTGACACTGAAATAATTTGTTGTGCTCAAACAATCTTTCGCTGAATTCGGTCAAATGTGTTAATTGAATAATATATTATTTTTCATGAGTGTATACGAATTTACAACCTGTTTGAATTCGTGATTGTCGCAAAGCTAGAATGAGGGGTTTCCTACAAAATTTTTCTCAATTTTCCTCAAATATTTTTATTTTTACTGGCTATTCTTAAGGATTTGTACAAGTATGCATCGCGCAGACAGTTATAATTTCTTTTGATCATCAACCATATACTATTTAAAAATTATTGCTAGTCTAGAAGGTCTCATTTTTAGAAAAGGATGGTAACCAGAGTAATCTTAGACATGGATTACCTTACGTAACTATTTGGACAATTCATTCTTTAAGTTGATGTTTTTAATATAAATTGAATGGAAGTTTAGAGTTACATAAATCTAGCCGCTTGTGAAGTAAACACAAATAATACTATTACCTTTTGTAGTATGGAATTTTCGAAGTACCTGAATCGATTGAAGACATTGGCAAAGGCCGTGTAATGGACGACGATGATGACGAGGATTTGGAAGCGGAATTGGCCGCCTTAACTACTGGAGGCGGTCCTGGACGCCGACCTCCTAAAGGTAAATACAAAAAAAGAAAAAACGGCTTTGTCATCGAATTGAAAATGACTGAATCTACAGTTCGAATAAGTCATATATTACTTTTCCGAATATATGAAAGAAGGCTTAAAATGTCCTTGGTTTTTGCGGTGTTTATCAAGAGCCACTTTGCCGTTTGGCTAGTCGATATAGAAAGTTGTGAGTTTTTGATCAGATAAAATGTTGCCTTTTTCAGCTCCTAAACGAATTCCGGACGCAGAATTAAATGCGATGATCAGTGATAGTATGAAAGATATCCATTCTGACGAGGAATTATCTGGAGATGAAAATGACCCCGATTTATTAGTATGTAAATTGATATATTTTACTGTCTTTATTATCATTCTTACAATTTATTCTCATTTTGCATTAGTTTACAAACCTTTTTTTATATTTTCTATATTTACAGGACGAACTTCAGATGCTCACTGGTGAGGAGATTCCCGCAGAGAGTCCTGAACTCGAAGTACCACCGGAATCTCCTGTTGAAGCAACCAGTGATGCCGGTGTGGATGATACTGTAAAGCTATTAGAAGAAAGATTGAAAATGTATACAGCCGCGGAAGAAAAAGCAAAAAGTGAAAACAGCACTTCTAAAGTTCGAAGATACGGAAGAGGGGTGAAAACGCTAAAAGAAATGTTGATGAGTGCCAAATCTGGTAGGCAAATCGACACAGCCGACATACCGCCAGTGCTACCGCCGTCAGCTACTTCAACTGTTACTGAAAAACAACCATGTGATTAATGATCTTTTAATAATTTTTATGTTTTAATTAATTTTAAAGACATTGTACAATTTTATAAAAAAATTTGTAGCACCAGAACCAACAGAATCAAAGCCACCAGTCCCGATGGAAGAATCTCCATGTGCTGAGGCTCCTGAGCCAATTCCAAGCACTTCTTCAGCTATTGAGGTTGATCAGGAAACTTTAAATTTGTTGAAAAAGCGACAGCAAGAATATAGAATAGCAGCTGTCGCCTGGAAAAAAGCTGGGAATACAGAAGAAGCCATTCAACATGTAAAGCTTGTAAAGCAATTTGATTTAGTAATTGCAGCTATTTCTGCAGGAAATGTTGTGGACTTGGCCGACATGCCAGGAGTTCCAAAAATGCCAGAGACAACGATAGCTGCGCCTTCAACTTCGGATAGGGAAGAAAGTGAATCACAGCAAGCCACTTCAGCAGAGGAAGAAGCGCCACGTAAGGCACATTATTGTAGATTCAATGATTGTTTATCAATAGAACCGCTTTTAAATTCTTTTCAAAATTACTCAGAAATGGGGTTCGTGATGCAAAATTAATAACAGGTGGCAGAACCAAGCCGCGTACTAGACCCACTTTCGATGAGAGACGAAATTCAATATGCAGTTGCTTAAATTAAATGGAAGGTTTAATTAGCTTCAAATATATATTTAGTCCTTATATACGAAGGTAAATGCATACAGTGGGATATTTAGTGAACAAATGGCAAACTTAACCTCACACTGAAAAACCTCACACTTGTACTAAGTGAATTTTACTTGCCGGAAGTAAGTGAAAGTTCTTATTATTTGTCAAGAAATATTTATTTAAGGCAAATCAATATATGCACTTTGAATCGAACAAATAATTTCCTTCAGTCAGACGAATTTTCATAGGATTAAGTTAACATTGTTTTCAAAAGTACGACCTATTGGTTGGAGGGAAATATTTCTTTGAATAAAAGAAATATTAATTCAAAAAACTGTTTCCGCAAATAAAATTTTTGAATATATAAAGCAAAAAATATACTACAGATTCAAAAAAAAATATTTCTTTGGCCTAGACCGCTCGCGCGTGCACTAAAGTAGTTCGTACTTCAGTTGTGGTACATATTTTCCTAAATAAGCAACTGGATTCTTTTAGCGTAATCTATAATTAACATTGATATTACTATACAGATTTAATATAAACCAATCAAATAATTTAAAATCATGATGAACCTGAAACAGAAAAAATCGATGAAACATACACGATACTGCCGCAACATGAAAACTCTGAGACGGCAAGCCTTATTTAACCCAACCATAAATGCCAAAGAAATATTTCTTAAAATAAAAAATATGGATATTTAATTTAACAACATATTTATTTTATCTAAAGAAGTATGCAATTGAAACAAATTGTGCTAAATTTTTTAATGTTTTATTAAAAAAAGTACTGTTTTGGAATAAATGTTTATTAGTTATGAATAATTTAATACTATTAATCAAATGAAATATTTTTTTTAACTAAAGAAATTAATATTTATGTAAACATAATATCTTTTCCATCTAAATAAATGATTCATTAGTATAAATGCTTAAATTATATCATTATTTCTTTGATTTGATTAAACCTAAAGACTTGATTCAAGCCTGAACAAAGTAATTCATTCAAATGCATCCGAATCAATTCAAAGAATCGAACTCATTGAATCAAATAATTATTTTTTTGAGCGATTAATCAGATTTTAACGAATCCTAGACCTTTTGAATCAAGTAAATCATTTTCTTGAATATAAGAAATAGTTATTTTTATCAAGAAAATACAGCCAAAGAATTCATTTCTTTAGATCAACAAAAGATATATGTATGTTTTAAATAAAAATTATTACTGTTAAAGAATATTTTCTCGATGCTAAGAAATAGGTTGTCAGTAAATGCATGTAAATGCATTTTGTTGAGTGTAAACTCAACTTCCAGTAAATTCAAAGCTCAGTTAGGTCAACGATCAGATATATCAAAACGCACCGCCCAGTTATTTCACATTTTACGCCCCAATAGACATTGATGGGTTTAAGGGGAATTTGACGTAACTGAACTGTTTTCATTTCAAAGGCTTTGACTTAATTGGAAGTTGCGTGTACTTGGTTTCAAAAATGATTTTTTCAGTGCACTGCACGTGACAGCCAGAAAAGCATTGATGGAACTTCTAGGAATGCCTTATGATAAATATTGATACAAAAGTTAGAAAAATGTATTTTGTGATATTTAAAAGATACTAGAAGCTCATACGCGCGCGACAAACTAATTTACTTGTAATTAATTTATGTGGAAATGAAGTTCAATAAAATGATGTTTTAAAAATGCTTTAGCATATTAAAACAGATAATAATAATACTGATAATTTGTTCGACTAAGTGATTAATTACAGTAAAATATATGGAAAAATATATTGCAAGATATAATATATTACAGAAAATCTTAATAAAGCAAAATATTCAATTGAATAGTTTATTAAATTACTGGAAGAAATTAAGAAACACAAAAAATACTGAAATTGATGAAAATTAAAGTTTTTACCATTTGAAAGTTTTAATTCATTTTTAATTCGTATTAAATACATAGTGCAAACAAATTGGCTCGTAGAAAGAAAACCAAACTCTTTCTGTTCAATCGAAAATGTTTCAATAAATAATATTGTAGCCAATTTTCAAAGCATTAGAGAAAAAAATCATCAGAAAGATATTCTTAGTTGAGTCCGTAGAAATATTTGTGCCTCTTCCTTGTGAAATAGCCAAGCTCTAAAAATTCGATAAAAGTTGTTCAAATATTTAATAATGGTAAATTTTCTAAGTATCACAGAAAAAAATCATCGGAAAGGTTGTTTTTAGTTAATTCTGGAAAAATTGACCTTATTTGTAGAAAAAAGACAAAATTTTTAATTTTTTAATCTACATTTTTTTATTAGTTAATACTTCTTGTAAATTTCCAAAGCAACATACAAAAGAGTCATCGGATAGACAATCTGAATTAACTCCATAAACAAACTGACTTGTAGAAAAAGGGAAATTCTTAATTTTTCAATTTAAATAGTTTTTAAATAATGAACATTCATGAAAAATTGCATGGTATCATATAAAACAAATAATCGGAAATATATTCTTGGTTAAATCTGTAAAAAATTGAGTTTATTCGTAGAAAAATACCAAATTCTTAATTTTGTAATCGAAATTATTTAAATAATTAATAGTTCTTGTAAATGTACACAGCAACATAGAAAAAACTCATCGCATAGACATTATTAGTTTACTCCATAAACATATTTAATCGTAGAATAAAGTCCAAACTCTTACTTTTTGAATTGAAACAGTTTAAATAATTAATATTCGTGTAAATTTGCAAAGTACCATAGAAACAAAATAATTGGAAAGATATTCATCATCGGAAAGATATTCATGGTTAATTCTGTCAAAAAATTGAGCTTATTCGTGGAAAAAAGAACAAAGTTATAATTTTTCAATCCAAATTGTTTAAATTATTAATAGTTCCTGTAAATGTACAAAGATTCCTAAAAAAAACTCATTGGGTGGACATTCTTAATTCACTCCGTAAACAAATTGACTCTTAATTAATTCTGTAAAAAAATTGGAACATTTAGATTATAGACAACACTGCTCTAACCTGATCTACAATAAACACAGCAACTGGTTGTGGCCCCCATCCATGAGAAAAGTCATAATAGTAAAATTTTCCGCTCTCTCTCTCTTTTTACTCTTCTGTCCTTTCTGCTTGTTGGCAACCACTAAACAGGTGTATAAATACACCATATCGCAGTATAATTCAATAACGTTCACATGTTTCTTGTAGACCGCAAATAGCATTCAAAGGATGAAAATAAAGTTCAATAGATTTCAATATAACTCGAGGTTTTTCGAGATATTTTGATATAATTCAAGAGATTTCGAGATAATTCGAGATTTTTTCTGGAGTAGATTTATTAAATAGGATAAATGGCACTGCATACTTGATAACAAAATTTATTTGATTGAAATACGCATCTCACTTGCAGAAATTGAGGGTTTAGTACTTGGCTCGGCGCTGTTACCTACGATTAGTTTTGCATAATGAACCTCATGAGATGAAAAACAAACATCCCACTACAGCGCGCGAGGAACGTTGCATTGGCAATTAATGCTACGAATATAAAACAAAATTGCTTTCAACTTGAAATTAAATTAATTGTAACTCTAGAAGTATTTTCGCACAGAGAATTCGAAATTGTTCAATTTTAAATATTAGTAATTTGAAAGTTGCCTATAAGTTGTTTGTTTTGTTTCACATAAGTTTTAATTTATTGTTCTCAAAAGTTCAAAGAAATGCCTTTTAATAAAATGCAATGAACATAAATGTAGAGAATGTTTCAATGAATACAATGAGCTATTGTTTATTAAGATTGGGTGCAAAATATGATTGTTTGTTAAGACGAACGCATATGCATTTTTTTATGATAATTCGAGAACCAATGAATATTGTTAATTTCTCGGACTTATTTTACAGAGGAGATTTCAAGTTTTGTTTGGCGTGCGTTTCAAATTTTTACCAGTATTTGCTTAGATTTTGCTATAATTTTGTTCCAAAGTTATCTCAGTGCCCCCCCCCCCCCCCCCCCCCCCCCCCCCCCCCCCCCCCCCCATCCCCTCGTTGTTTCATGGTGAATAACACTAGCCAAAGGGGAGCGGGGGGGGGCGCTGCGCGGCGGGG
>JAAAKG020139754.1:0-12277 GCA_010014905.2 Druon quercuslanigerum | reverse complement strand
AAAAAAATGATGGACATTTTTTGTTATTTTTCAAAATTTTTAACAATTATTAATATTTATTTATATATATATTTATATGAAAATCACTCAATAATATTAAAAGTAAATAATAATAATGAAATTTTCAAAATAAATTAAATGTAAAACAGTGCGTAGGTGTAATGAAAATTATATTTCCCATTTCTAATAAGTAGTTTATTATCTTCCTTAACACAAACATTTTTCATACGCAAATAACTCGCTCATTATTTAAATTTTCGATGATCAAAATTACAAAATAAATAGGAAAAAGTATATGTACTAATTTCAAATATAATTCACTAACGAGACCAGTAACTTTTCATTAAAAAACAAAAAAGTATAAAAGTTATATAAAAAATTTAATTAAATTTTTTATGTGAAAAACAGCCTAAAAGGTTTAATAATGTAACTTATTTAAATTAATATTCTATTTTAATTCAAGAAAGCAACTTTTTAGACACGGGACTCCTCGAACTAGCCATCGCTCGCATCAATGACAGTTCTGCAAATTCTTGAAATATTTCAAATTAAATAATGAGCGAGTTGTTTGTGTAAGAAAAATGTTTGTATGAAGGGAAATAATAAAGTACTTATTAGAAATTGAAAATATAATTTTCATTACACCAACGCACTGTTATATATTTAATTTATCTTGGAAATTCCATTATTATTATTCACTTTTAATATTTTTGAGTGTTTTTCATATTAATAATTTATTTGGAATTTAGCTGCTTAATTCGTTTGAAAAATAATTTACTCTCGTAACAATATATCTACATCTTCATTAATATTTTAGTGAATAAAAATTTTAAGAAATAAAAAAACAGTTCATTTTTTTATTCTGTAATATAGGCATAATTCTGAATTGAAACAACTGTAAATAATTAAAAAAAACAATAAATAATTTTAAAAATTTATAATAATTTGAAATAAAAATTACTGATAAGCAGAATCAAAAGTATAAGAGAGTCCCAATTAAGCACAACCTCGGTGCGTGGCCTATTCGGTCCTGCCTCAACGAAGGAGGCGAGCAGCAGATTGGTCGAGAACCGTGATCATCGACTAAAAATCAATTCAGATACGATTGAACACTTTGAATCGTATCTCGGTAACCGATAAGCACTTTTTAAGTTTCTTTGACTTAAATTAAAGTTAAATTTTCAGGCTCTATGACTTATAATTCTCAGATTTTTGCAATAATTTTCCTAGGTCATGCTGAAAGTTGAAGTCGAGGAACAAAATTTTAAAAAATCTAGAATTTTTTTTCAAAACTTATCACGTGCTGTATTCTCTTCAGCTAATAAAAAAAATCGGTTTCACATTACTAGACGTGGAATTTCATAGGCTTTTCAACTGTTTTTTTAAATGCCCTTTCATCTTTTTTCGTTGAGTTATCGTGGTTCAAAGCCAGTAGTAATTTTTAATAGTGCTTGCGTCAATCGACCTTATAATTTCCGACGGTAGTGTACTTATTAAAAGTAAGAGTAAAAACTGGCACTTAATTCACCTTGATTTCAAAAATCCCTCTCGTACTAAATATTGGCGAATATTTTGCCCAAGGAAGAAAAATTTTTAATTAAAACTAAAACCTTGATGATATTTTAAAGTATCTTTCTTTCTCTAATTAAATGCTAAAATGATCAAAATAATTACAAAAATTTGTAAAGTAAAGTGATTGTCTCCGTCTGCACTTTCGAGCTATTTAAAACCTTTCTACCTTGTTCTATTTCTTTTTTTTAATCCCAGGAAACGTTAATGAGACCCGGCACACGGACGCATCCTCGTGATCATCGGAGATAGTAAGTACTTTAATTGGAAAAGTTTCGGTCCAGCATTTCTAGTTTTTCGTGTTTTGTTTTATTAGAAGCGGGATTTATGTTCGAAGGGACGATTGCCCATGCAACCGAAATACGATACGTCGCGCGAAGCAACCCTTTCGAATATTTATGCCCTCCACAGATTCTATCTACTCTACAGTACGAAGCTTTTTAAACTGTGAACATTCTCGTTTAGATAAATTTTCACTAGAATGGACGTAATAACTTTGTTTACCAGCTGAATTATTGTTAAGCCAGTATCGCTGATATGTTTTTCTGGAATTCAGTTCTCAATTTGAACTTCGCGAACAACATTTCATAAAAACATTTACAGAATATATTTTATCAATAATCTTTCGTCGTATAGAAAAGATGATCTCAAGTTACAAATATTGAAAGAGATTTCAAGGAATCAAAATCTTATAATCTCAAGGTAATAATTCAATCGCAGTGAGAAAATTTGTCTGTTAGATTAATCATAGAAAATGTTTAATAAATGGAAAACAGAATATGTGGTCGACCGAAATAAATATTTTAGTTGTCTCAACCACATATGTTTTTAGGAGTGTTTGGTTGATTCAACTAAAACATGTGGTTCAGGCTATCAACTATTGCGTGGAGTCAATCAAAATTTCTTTTTTTCAACCAAATTTTTAAGTATATCCAGAAATCGTTTCTTTCATTCAAGAAAAATTTGTTTTATGCGCTAGTAGGCATTTAACATTAAATTGTACTTTTTGTACTTTTTACGTTTCTACACATTTGTAAGAAACAATTTTTTTAAATTATAAACTTTTAGGACTAAATTGACATCTTCTACCCAAAATATCATAATAGTTTGTATACATAGATTATTGCCAAGAATGTTAGGAGGCTTCATTTGGATAACGTAAACAAAATCAAAAACTATCTTTTGAGTATTTGAGACTCACAAGTATTACTGACATAAAGTTTAGCTAAATAGAAAATTTGAATAGTGTTTAATATTTTAGAATTTAGGATTTTACAAATCATTTGGAAGTCTGCCCCACAAGTTTTTTGTTTTCTTCTCGAAAATAAGTATTTAAAATATTTCTAATACGGGCTGCAGTTTGTAATTTTATAATAATAAAGAATTAAGTTAAGTGAAAAATTGATTAATCAACGTTGAATTTAAAAAAAAACATATAATAATCACAAATATTATTGCGTAATATTTTTTATAAAACATAAGGCGAGGCTTTAAATTAGTTTCTATTATACCATAAAATAAGAGAGTGGTTTGAAATTCTGTAATTAAATTAAAAATAATTCATAAAAAGAATATTTTTTCCCACATTTTTAAATTGCTTTAGATATTCCTATTGCTTGAGCTATTGGTTTTATATATTCATACTCTCTTGAATTACCATTAATTCATACCATATTAGTGGCTTTTTAGCAGAGAGGTCCAGTTAACGATGACAGAATGATTTGGTATTTAGATATAGTATTTTATGGATAAAGTCAACCAAAAAGTATGTTACAGTGTAAAAAAAAAATATTTTTTATAATAATTCGAAAAGCATTTCCGAGATCTTGAAAATTGAGACATTTTGTTAAAATGCAGCTGTATCCAGAAGAGCTTAGATATTCTAGATTTACTTTTTTTTTACCATATAATTCTCACTCTTTCAGCTGATATACAATTGTTTTTAATTTGAAAAAATTACAAAATGGCAACTGTTTCTTCTTAGTTCTGAAAAGGTGATTTTTTCAAAAACTCAATTTTATAAATTTTTTACATAAATTTATATGGTTCAAAAAAATGCTCATATAAAAGTTCACATCTCTGTAAAGGTTCTAAAAAATATTGCTTTTTTCTCTTCTGTGATATATTGCATCGTGTACGAGAAAATAAAACCATAAAACTGATGGGATTCCTTCCTTATAAAGCATAAACTGTAATAAAATATAGGAAAAAATAAAAAGGTGTAGCATCGAATTTTAAAAACATGTAAAGGAGATTTTCAGAAAAACACATTTTTCTTTCTTTCCAATACATAAAAAAATTGTTTGCTAATATTAAAAAGACATTTAAATCCACTTTTATGAATTTTATGGAAATATCAGAGATTTTGTGATTCTTTTAATTTTAAAGAGTAACAGAACAAGCGACTATAATAAAAAATTAAAAGTCTTGAAAAAATTGCAGAACAGATACAAATATTTTCTTATTTTGACATCAATGACTAATAGCATGGCTTCTTTTATTTTAACTTCAGCGTTAAAAAATAGCCTCTTATTTTACGGCATGATAAATTTTAGCTCTAAGTAGTTAAAAAAATTATTTTCGAGTTCTCGAAGCTCAAAATTTTAAACTTTACTGCTGATTTTTATATATTTGATTTTATTCGGCAAATTTCTACTATAAACGAAGTTTATAACCTTTTTAGCCATGACCCAGGTAATCTTGAAATAATTGTAACAAACAAAAAATGTTTTCATTTGAAAATTATGAGAAACATTTCCCTTTATTTCCACTCTAGGATTATATATCCGAGAAATATCCATGCTGACACCGTGACCCTGACTTTTCTCGCAAGTTTGCTTGACTTGAAATGGAATTGATCATTTGTATAATATTAAACTTTTACAATAAAAGCAATCAAATTATACTTTCAGAGAAGAATTGACATTAAAATTGCCTGTAAAACAATTTCGTAGAAGCCAATATAAACGCGGACTTGAGGAAAGTTACTTAGTATTGAAATTGCTTCAGTCAAGACTTCCAAACTAAGAAGTTCAACCTTCCAGTGTTATCAAGTGGCGGATTCGAAGTTTGAACTATAATTGCGATTCTGACTTAAACACTACTGTTTTCAGTTTCAAACTTTGTGGGCGTTATTACACACTCCATTCTATAGTTAAGATGCAATAAAACATTTTTTTGTAAAATAATAAAATAGACCATTTCTATTCACCCTATTTAATAAAATGAAATCCTTGTGTAAGCATTGCAGAACTTTTTTAGTCGATATTTTAATTATAAAATCTCAATTTTTGTCACCCAGTCTCGTTTCTTTCCTCGATTGAAAAACTTTTAGCTATTTCTGAGTTATTAATGAGAGTTATAATTGCCTTTCTAGAAGCATGCAAATCTGGCCAAAGACTTTCCATCCTCGTTTATTTTTAAGGACGTGTAGCGCCTTTGTGATTTAGTCGAAATAAAAAGAGTCGAGATCAAAAAAGATTATAATTGGACTTAATAAAATCCTTAATTTATTTATACTTTCTATAAATTGGGAAATTGAAGTCATAAAAAGGAGGTGGATATTCTTTGTTTAATTCTGGGCTTCTATTACTGAATATAAACTTACCTTAAGACATTTGCTAATGCGCCAATTGGTAATCAGAAACTCTGCTTTAAATTATACTGGCTGCACATTCTATCAGATGCGCGCGCCACTTTTTGCTCTATCGATTCGATATTTGTCGTGTTACTCACGATGTTGGGACATTTTTCCGAATTTCTAAAACTTACCGCAAAACATAATTACTGTCCCACAATTACGGTGCTATTCAAATCTCATTGGGCTGCTAATTTTACGTGCGACTAGAATACTGAGTGACGATTGATCTACTGGTTTTGAATTAATTAAAGCGACGTGATCTACGTTACAGAGAATTCGATTTACACTCTGTGAAAAATAAAAAACTGATCTGAACTGATCTTTTATTCTTTAAAATTATTTTGCAAAAAGTTTAAATAAAATTGGATGGGATCATGATCCTGTCATTTAAATGGTCAATAAACCATGCGTTTTGAACCGATTGACACAACATTTTAACAGATATTGCAAGGCATCATTTTTGTGCTCTTTTTGAGAATTTTACGATACCTTTATGAGATAAAATTTGTTTAAGGATTTTGCAAAAGGAAAAAATGGTTATTTTATTTTTGTCTTGTATCTAAAGAAAAGTATATTGTACCGATTAGTACCAAACTTTAACTAGACATAGAAAGTACTGCATTTTACTTTCTTATTTAGGTATTTCATGGCAACGATAATTTTTAAATTAATTTTAGTTTCTTATATATTTACATTTTTTTATTTTGTCTTTCCGCACTGTTACAGCAAAGTCTATTGGATAGATTGACCTAAAATTTAACTCTAGGATTTGGGTAATATTCTTTAGTGCTTTTTTAAAAGGTTTTTTTGACGTCTTAAATAGTTAAAAAAAATTTTGCACATTATGCCATAAAAAAACTCGAACTTTTTATCAATGTGCGGCTATAGCAAAATGGGACAATTAACATACAGCTTTTACTGTAGATGTCGGGTATTCTTTTTTAGTGCTATTTTTTATAATTTTATTGTACATTTATTAGTTTAAAATGTTCTTGTATATTTTGCCCATGACTAAAGCCATGAAAAATCTTCAGGCAAAAAATAACTTTTCAAAAAATGGTTGAATTTTTTAACCATATGATTTTCAAGTGCTATTTTATATAATTTTATAGTACATTTATAAGTTAAATTTTTTTTGTATATTTTGCCCTAAAAATATTTAATTTTTACCTTTGCCTATGACTAAAGCCATGAAGAATCTTCAGGCAAAAAATAACTTTTTAAAAAAATGGTTGAATTTTCTAACAATATGATTAATTTTGTACCGAAAGAGATGAATTATGTACAAGAAATGTAATAATTGATGTTTTAGCCAAAATAGATTAAATTTCAATTGAAAAACAGCTGAAGTTAACTAAAATAAATGTGCTTTCAACAATATAGTAAAATCCTCAACTAACAAGACAATTTTCATTAAAAGGGATAACTTTACAACTAAAAAGGATATTTTTTAACGAAATTGCATATTTTAAACAAAAAAGGTTAATTTTGAACCTTGTAGTTCTTTTTAAACCAAAAAAATGAAGTTTTCAATTCGGAAGATTAAGCTTCTACAAATTCACTTAATTTTAAATCAAATTACTGAAGTTTTAAACAAAAACGTAAATTTTAAATCAGGAAGATTAATTTTTTACCAAAAAGACACGTTTCCAAAATAATACATGCATTTTAACCAAGCACTTGAATTTTCAACTATAAAAGTTGTATTTTCCACCAAAAATGAAATATTTATATTTTCAATTTATAAAATTTTGTTCGCGGAAATAATCATACATTGAAGAATAATTTTTAAACAAATAGAGGAGTTTTCAACCATCTGTTTGAATTTTCAGCTCAAAAAAGAAATTTGCGAATAAAAATTTAGAATTTTCCGTCAAAAATAATTGTAAACCAAGAAAAAAAGAATTTAAAACAAAATGGTTAAATTTTCAAAAAAATTATTTTGAACTTAAATCAGAAATCTTCAACAAGAAAAATAAGTGTTCAGAAAATTAGTTACACTTTGAAGCAAGAAGTTGAGTTATTAACTAAAAAGTTAGATATTATTCCAAATAGTTGGATTTTCAACTAAAAAAATATACATTTTGAAGCAAAAACGAGTTACTTACGTTAATAATTCATAGAAGTAGTTTTTATGAACAAAATCCAATAGTCAAAGACGAGTGAAACTTCTAATCAAGGGGATAAATTTCCAACTAAAGTTTAAAATGTTCACCTGAAATAGTTAAATCGAGCAAAAATTAAGTTCATAGCCATTTGGCAAAGATTTATATGAAAAAAATAGTTCAACTTTCAACTGAAAAGAAAAGTTTTGAACTAAAACGAAACGAACATTATTTAAATTTTTAACATAGTGGTTTAAATTTCAAACAGATAGTTGAATTTTCACCCATAATATGCTTAAATTTTTAATCAGTAAATGAACTTTCAAAACAAAAAAATAATTTTGAACAATATAGTTAAATTTTCAATCAGAGAAATTAACCTTCAACAATATATTAAAATTGTCAACCAAATAAATTAACTTTATACGATGATTGTTTAATTTGTTACAAACCAAATTCATTTTTTACCAAAGTGTTTAAATTTTTACTGAAAACATGAATTTTCAACGAAGAAGATTAACTTTTTACGCAAAAAAAAGAGTTTTATACAAAATGCATGAATTTCGACTAAAAGAGATCTGGATTACAAATTAATTACTTGCATTACTTAAAATACTTCAAATTACTTCAAAATTCTTCCATTGGTAGTGGATTACATGTGGATTCCTTAAGTTTACATGCAGAGTATTTCAAATTATTTGCATTAGAATTTAATTATTTCAAATTATCTTTATTACAAGTAGATAAGAACGTATTAATCGGATTACAAGTGTATCACTAGGAATATCCTCGATTACTAGTTCGGATAAACGCAAAAATATCTCTGCGATAAATTATAGCTTTGACTGAGTTTTTGCTACAGCGAAATTGAATTTAGCGTTGCATTTTAATAAGGGGAAGTGTTGAATATTGGACAGAGAATTTTAGAAGCTCTATTCCACATTTGTATAGAAATGCTGGGTTTTATAAAGTTTAGTCAGCATGTTCCTCAATGAATCGATTCCGCTTTCAAAGAGTTTTCAAAGACAAAATTAATTCCAACTGCGTGTGAGCTAGCAAGCGAGAGAGTGAGTCCAGCCTCGAGTTCAGAAATATCTGTGCAAAAGTCTCTGCAAACGAAGTATGTGCTCATACGCCGAACGTGATCTACATTAAAACGCGCGTAGCTCAGTATTGTTGGGAAAATACTGTCGGCGTTCGAGAATATGCGTAGCATGTACCGTCCTGTCGCGTCGTTCATCAGAGCGACGTGCACCGTGTGCCCCCAGGCTAGTATCGATTGTCATTTCAGGATTTTCCAACGCCAGAAAACCCACGGACTTGCCCGAGGAACTTTAGATGTTCTCTTTGAGCCTTTTCCTATCGCCATCCATCATCGTCTGCCACGCGGAAATGTGCATTACTAATGCGTTGCAAGAACGAGTCTTGGTGCGCACTTGCTCTCGAGATGAGCTTCCACGGAAATTGCTCACTTCGTGATTAACTTTCACAATCAATCTTAATACTTTTATTCCTTCATCAAGAATATTAACGTAAATTACCGAAAAAAAATCATAAGAAGATTGGTCAAGGCCTTGGAAAGAAAATGAGGGTACCTGCTTTCAATTGGGTGGTTGCCATTTTCGGTTTGAACCCTTATTTTCGGGTTGTGGAAGAATTACAAATTGATAACAGTAGTTATTTCTTAACAATGAGCTGATCTACAAAGACGATTAGGATTCAAAGATATAAGCTTTTAAGAATTTGTTTATGTAAACACTACTTTAAAAATTGCTGTAGAACCTATAACTAGTGAGATATTGGACAGTGTACAGGAACAAGAAGCCTTTGAAATGTAATGACAAGAATGAGCTCAAAGATCAGCATGTAACACCTCCAATTCTATGAAAAATGCTGAATTTGGTTCAGAAAGTTCTTGTTAGTTTGTTTTTGAGCAATGGGATCTACCAGATGCCGCTTTAGCTGCTTCAGACTAAGAAGACAATGTCGGTGAGGGAAATGGTTTCAACCAAAAGAATGGACCATCTGAATTCATCCATTAGTCTTCTATTTTATGAAAAACAAATGGCTGTTTTAAGGACAAACAAAATTATTTTGCAGGAAGTTCTCATGACTCAGGTGGTGTGTTGATTGTGTTATAATCCAGCATCCCGTAGGAACCATACATCGTATAATTAACTCTATAGTACAGTTGCTAACCACCATTGCAGTTGATGAGGACATAAAGATTCGATTGATACAAAATAAAAGAATTATTTTACGAAAAATCACTTCTAATTCTTTTCATAATGAATACGTACCTAGCCACTACGGTTGCGCTTCTTTTAAAAAATTTAGCAATAGGATCCAGAATGAACAACATGTTGTAAAATCTACCGATGACCTAAAACAGTCTGCTCGTAGATCTCAGTACATCGGGAATTCTGCTCTCATTTAAAATAGATTTCTTTTCACTAACTGGCTGCAGATTTACCAGAAGAGATTTAAAAAAAATTCGAAACTGAGATCTCGTATGGAGAATCCCTTAAATAGCCTATGACACGAGCTGGAGCAAGTAGTTTAATAAGTTAGCACATAAAGCGCTAAAGTGTATACGAGCCTTTTCAGGTCTGAATCTCTAGGATGAGCTGGGATTTTAACTAAAATGACCTCTTTGTTGACCTGTAGTCTGATTGAGTCTACTCCAGGCCATAGGCCCTCCGGTCGAAACAACTAGAGCAGATGTCTAATCTTTATGACTCAATTAAACTTTTGCGCTGGCGCCTCTGAGTTTGCTATAGCCTGAAGGTACCTCAGATATATTCTAGGAATCCTTTGTTTTCCAATGTGCAGAATCTTCTCCAAACCTAGGGTCACTACACTCTCGTGAAGAAGGTTGTATGAATTATCACATGTTCACATTATCTAAAAACCTAAATCCCTATGGTATCAGTGAGAATATTTGAGACGAGATTGTAGTACAAGATTTGATGAATGCATCAAGAATCCGACTTGAAGGCTCTGAAGACCTGTAATGTCGATTCTAAATAAATCTTTGCAGCAGCCATCCTTTTAGTACCGGCTAGTGCGAAGGTTTCTTAGCTCCCAAATAAACCACCTAGATGAATGTATTCTCTATCCATCTCGAGAGAATCTCCTTCCAAAGAGAAATTCAAAACCGAAGTTTTTTTTTTCTTATAAATGATGATGGACTTCTTTCTAGATATATTTACCTCCAGATGATTGATTTTACAATATTTGGCAAGAGCATTATTTTTTTTTTGAAAACCAACATGACAGTCAATAAGGACCACAATGTCATCAATTTATGCAATTTTTTTGAAATTATTGACAAAAATTATTTTATATAACACGAACTATATTAATAGAACCCAATACGAAAATCCGACAATTTTTTGTTACAAGAGCATTTCTTTTTATCAACAAATCTAAAATTGTAATGTTGGTTCAGAATTTACATTTTTTGGGCGTACTCCCACCATTTGCTTCAGGATATACCTATTTTGTTGAAAATTGGTTTTTTTTTTCACTGAAAATTTGCTTATTCCATTAGAAATTAAAGCACTGTATCATGGGATTAAAAATTGACCTTTATAGTTAAAAATTCAAATAATAATTTTTTAATGCAAATTAAAATATACCATTATTGGTTGAAAATTCATTGTTTTATTAAAACTTGAACAATTTGATTAAAAAGTTATGTCATTTATTATAAATTCATCTTTTTGTAGAAAATTAATTGGTTTTGGATTAAGAAACATTCATTTTTATATTATTTCCTCATTTTTGAGAAAAACAACCTATTTCTCTTGTTTAATGAGAATTTAGGATTGTGAAATCTGTTAAAACATTATGTTTGTATGTATATACATTTTTTGGATGCTTCAAATATAAAAGCCAAGATATTTAGGGTTTCTGTGATAAAATCTGTGACATAGGACTATAAGTATTTTAACATTTTTCAAAAATGTAAATTTTTTTACACAATATCTCCTATTCAAACGCTAAAATAAAGGCCATAGAATAAAAATTTGATGAAAAATGTATTTTAATTTTATTGGAAAAAATGAACTTTCGGCTCGAGTTAATGCTTATTGTAAAGCATACCCTATCACATTTATTCGTATGTGAAATTGAATAATTTCAAGAGTAACGGGTTCTGGTTTGGTAAAAAATAATAAAAATTGAAAAATCGATCTAATTTTGTGTAAAAACGGCATTTTTTAACTTTCTTCATTGATATTAATTTTATAAACAGTTTTAATTTATTCATATCTTTTCCAAAAATATTTGCTGTTATTTTATGGAGTTCAAAGAAAGACACTGTTTTTTATATCACAAAAAAATGCATTTTCTAGTGGCAGTAAGCACTCAAAGTTGGCGATGGGTCCATCTGACCCAGTGTGCCCTTTACTTTCCATGCATGAAGTATGCCGGTTAAGGGCTCAAACAAGAAAAAACTACAATCGGATTTTTTTTTGCATAACAATGAAAATTGATTCGACTGCAGGATTCTCCGAAATCAGGCTTACTTTAATTAACAAATGAATATATTTGAAAATATTAGTTGCAAACTGTTTGAAAGTGGGCTGTTATAAAGATTGTTTATGTTCTACAAAAAGTATCTTGCAATAGTTTCAATTTTTTCACGAGAAATTACTTTTTAGCAATCAAATAATTTTGTTAATAATTTTGATTATAAAGGCGGTAAAGTTACATTTTTCGATCATTGTGTTAATTATCGAATTAATTATTATTTATTTTGACTTTATTTTTGTTTCATTAAATTTTCTTTTTGCCTAAAATTTTATTTTACAATGAGATGAATCACGTCAAGTGGGCACCCTAATTTCCAACCCAAGCAATCCTCATAAAATGATTATATAAATGGAATCTTTACACAAACAGGAACATATAAACGATGGGCTTTTGACAAAATTATTTGTTTAACTATTTTTTTTTA
>JAAAKG020139753.1:0-12278 GCA_010014905.2 Druon quercuslanigerum | reverse complement strand
CGAACTATTTTTGGTGTTTTTATATTACATCAATTTATTCATAATTAGATTTTACTGTATATTTTTATTTTTATAATATTAAAAAACTTATTGTATTTTAAACCAACAAAAAACAAAACATTATGCAGCAAAGAAGATACATAATTATAATTTAATTTATAAAATTATTTTTTCGTCACTGACACTGTATCGAAAGCATGTTACTTAAAATGTCAATTTTGGTTTATTTGAAAATTCTTTTTTTTCCCTAAAAATTATTACATTTGGTTTAGTGGAATATTGATTAACATTAGTTCAGTAATGTTAAATTATTTAAACAAATGGTTTTGTTTGAATAATTTCGTTTCGAATTTTTTAAAAATAAAAATTATTGCTGCGGGTGTAGGGGAATATTTATCAATATTGTTTCATTAATTTTGAATTATGTAAACAAATTATTAGTTGAATAGTATTGTTAGTTGAAAATAAATAATAGTTTATTGTTTTAACAATTGAAAAATATTTAAAAATAAATTTATGTCACATAATGGAAATAAACTGCCAGTTCAACAATTTAAAAAAAAAAACATTTTTTACACAAATGGGATTTGTTTAAATAATTAAACATTAATTAACCAATGTTGTTAAATAATACAATAGACCAATAGTAATAATTTTTATAAACAAAACTTCAATTGAATAAAAACAACAAGTTACATTTATTTAAACAATTAAAAATTATTGAACTAATATTAATAAATATTCCACTAGACCAAAAGTAATAGTTTTTACGGGAATATTTTGGAATATTTAACAAAATTGGTTAATTAATTTTTAATTATTTAAAGAAATCTCATTTGTGTAAAAAATGTTGTTTTTTCAAAAATTCTTTGAACTGGCAATTTATTTCTACTAAGCGACATAAATTTATTTAAACAAATGGAATTTGTTGAAATAATTTTGTTGGAAAAGTCGATTTGCCCTCTTAAAATTATTACTATTAGTCTAGTGGAATATTTATTAACATTGGTTCATTAATTTTTATTTAAGAAAAAAATCGAATTTGCCTAAATAATTTTTGTCCGAAAATTCGTTTTTTTTTCTTAAAAATTATTACTTTTGGGGCAGTGAAATATTTATTACCAATACATCATTAATTTTCATTTGTTTAGAAAAATGGAATTTGTTGCTTTTATGTGTTAAAAGTTTTTTAAATAAAAATTATCACTATTGGTCTAGTGGAAGATTTAACAACATTAGTTAATTAATTTCTAATTATTTAAAATAATTCCATTTGTGTAAAAAAGGTTTTTTTCAAAAAATTGTTGAACTGGCAGTTTATTTCTATCAAGTAAAATTTTATTTTCAAATATTTTTCCATTGTTAAAACAATAAATTATTATTTATTTTTAACTAATAATACTATTTACCTAAGAGTCTGTTTAAATAATTAAAAATTAATTACCCAATGATAATAAGTGTCCCACTAGACCAGTATTAATAATTTTTAATTATGTAAACAAATTATTAGTTGAATAGTATTATTGGTTGAAAATAAATAATAGTTTATTGTTTTAACAATTGAAAAATATTAGAAAATAAACTTATGGGATTTGTTTACATAATTAAAAATTAATTAAACAATGTTGTTAAATATTACAATAGACCTATAGTAATAATTTTTATAAACAAAGCTTCAAATAAATAAAAACAAACAAGTTACATTTGTTTAAAAAATTAAAAATTAATAAATTAATGTTAATAAATATTCCACTAGACCAAAAGTAAAAATTATTAGGGGAAAAAAAGAATTTTCAAAAAAAAAATTAAACGAATTCCATTTGTTTAAATAATTAAAAACTAATTACCTAATGATAATAAATAAATTATTATTAAAAAATGATAAATAATAAAATAATAATAATTTTAAATAAAAAAAGACCAGAATACAGTATTCAAAATGTCAAATTCATGAAAAATTGACATTATTTATATTAAGGGTAGTTTTCTGGTACTCGTGGGGGTTTAAGCAAATGGAATTTGTTTAAATAATTTCGTTACGAATTTTAAAAAAAATAAAAATTATTGCTGCGGGTCTAGTGAAATATTTATCGATATTGGTTCATTAATTTTTAATTATGTAAACAAATTATTAGTTGAATATTATTATTAGTTAAAAATAAATAATAGTTTATTGTTGTAACAATTGAAAAATATTTGAAAATAAACTTATGGGATTTGTTTACATCATTAAAAATTAATTAAACAATGTTGTTAAATATTACAATAGACCAATAGTAATAATTTTTATAAGTAAAACTTCAAATAAATAAAAACAAACAAGTTACATTTGTTTAAAAAATTAAAAATTAATAAATTAATGTTAATAAATATTCCACTAGACCAAAAGTAAAAATTATTAGGGGAAAAAAAGAATTTTCAAAAAAAAAATTAAACGAATTCCATTTGTTTAAATAATTAAAAACTAATTACCTAATGATAATAAATAAATTATTATTAAAAAATGATAAATAATAAAATAATAATAATTTTAAATAAAAAAAGACCAGAATACAGTATTCAAAATGTCAAATTCATGAAAAATTGACATTATTTATATTAAGGGTAGTTTTCTGGTACTCGTGGGGGTTTAAGCAAATGGAATTTGTTTAAATAATTTCGTTACGAATTTTAAAAAAAATAAAAATTATTGCTGCGGGTCTAGTGAAATATTTATCGATATTGGTTCATTAATTTTTAATTATGTAAACAAATTATTAGTTGAATATTATTATTAGTTAAAAATAAATAATAGTTTATTGTTGTAACAATTGAAAAATATTTGAAAATAAACTTATGGGATTTGTTTACATCATTAAAAATTAATTAAACAATGTTGTTAAATATTACAATAGACCAATAGTAATAATTTTTATAAGTAAAACTTCAAATAAATAAAAACAACAAATTACATTTGTTTAAACAATTAAAAATTAATGAATTAATGTTAATAAATATTCTCTCAGGCTCTAAGGCCGGTCTTTGGCCCAATTTATATTTAGCCCAAAAAATTCAAAAAAATCTACTAACAATAATAAGACAATTCCACATTCAACGGACTACCCAATAAAAAAATGCAGAAAAATACATATATAGTTTTTTGGGGTTGTTGATTTCAAATCCGAGGTCCGTTGACCTCCATCATATCATATTCAAGGTCATTTGAAGGTCAAGTGCCAAAAAATGTGATAAAAAATTAAGAAAAATACATACATAGATTTCTGTGGTCGCTGATTTGGAATCTGAGGTCCGCTAACCTGTATCGTATCAGATTCAAGGTCATTTAAAGGTCAAAATGCAAAAAATCTGTATAAAAATCCAGAAAAGTACATAAATATGTTTTTGGGTCGCTGATTTTGAATACGAGGTCCGTTCACCTCCATCACATCAGGTTCAAGGTAATTAAAAGCTCAAACTAAAAAATATGATAAAAGAAATCCAGAAAAATTCACATAAAATTTTTTGGGAACACTAAATCCGAATCGGGGCTTTATTTATCTGTTCAATATCAAGTAAAGGTCATTGAAAAGTCAACTCAATACTACTTCTTGGTACAGTTAGAAAAATGTACCGAAATGACCTTCTAGTGTGACCTTGAATCTGATATAGTAGAGATCAGTGGACCTCGGATTCTAAATCAGCGACCCCAAAAACCTATGTATGTATTTTTATGTACTTTTTTATCGGATTTTTTGCAGTTTGACCTTCAAATGAACTTGAATCTGATATGATAGAGGTCCATGGACCTCGGATTCAAAATCAACAATCATAAAAACCTATTTATGTATTATCCTACTATTCTATCGGAGTTTTTGCAGTTGACCTTCTAATGACCTTGAATCAGATATGATGGAGGTTAAGGGACTTCGGATTCAAAATAAGCGACACCAAAAATCAATAAATGTATTTTTTTGTAACTTTTTTTTGGTTTATTTTTTCACAAAAATACTGCATAGAAGCGGTGAAGTTTTCATTTTTTAAGGGGTGTTCGGGGTTAATCGGGGGGATGCGGATGGTTTGTTTAATGGTCGAAGAAAGAATTGATTTGGTTTCAAATTATTATAAAATTTAATTTAGTTCAATTTTCTTCATAGCTTTAAGTTTTTTTTGTTTAAATTTGAATTTTTTGTTAGCAATTTGAATTGTTTTGTTAAAGGTTCGTATTCTTAGTTTAAAAATTGAACTATTTGGTTAAATTTTCAACTTTTCAAAATTCCATTTTTAATTTTCTCTATTTTAATCTGTTGAAGATTGAAAATTCAAAGAATCAAAATTCAATTGCGAAAAACTCAGCTGTGGAGAATTTAATTTTGAAGAGTTGTGAATTTTCAACCCTTGAAAATTCAAGAAAAAAGCCAATTTTTTTAATCAAGTGTTAAAAATGTTATATTTATATAATTTTACATGAGAATTCAATTAATAAACTTGTGAATTCGTACATTGTTTTTTTACTTTGATTTATTCGAATAAAAAGTTAAGATAAGATAAGATTAGATAAGATAAGATTTGACGGAAAGAACTGTAATTCTCATCCAAGTATATGAAGGTTTCTAGACTCCTGATAGTCCACCGTATTTTTTCCCTGAGAGAGGAATAAAATTTGAATTGCAAAAAAAAAAAAAATAATTGAATAATTGAATTTACTTCTATTATCCTTTCTTTACGCAGGGTTTGTGAAAGTAGAGGCGGGAAGTAGGAGAGATTAATTGGGAGAGGGTAAAAAGTGGGATAGAGAGGATTGACTAAAATCACTAAATTTTTTAAGTGAAATAAAAATATAAATGTTAAAAATTTTTAATAACACATTAAATAAAGGAGAGCAAGGGAGAGACGGGATGTAGGATAATAGAATAAGGAGAACGGCGAGTAGGTAATAGGAAGTAGGAGAGGGTTTGTATTTGGAGTGGGAGGATGGTTAGTCAAGGAAGGGAATTAGGGAAAAAACAGAAAAAGAAGGGAGGAAAGCGAATCAGGTGATTGGTGGAGAGGGAATGAGAGTAATAGTAAGAAGAGGAGTCGATAAGGTTGGATAGGATAAAATAGAAGGGAGAGGACGAAATTTCGGATAAATATGCTGTATTCACTAACTTCTTTGAGTAAAATGAAAATATAAATAGTAAACTATTAAAATGCTATGTTAGATAGATTATTTAAAGTAAGATTTTTAAAACTATATTGAATAGAGAAGTATAAGGGGGAAGAGTCAAATAGAGGAGTGGAATCATAGAAGTGGAATCAGGGGGGCATAAAGTATTTGTGATGGGAAGTAAACCATGGGAGAGTGGGAAAGTCAGAGTAAGTAGGGGAAGAAAATTAGAGGAGTGGAAATATGGGAGTGAAAGCCATAGATGAGAGAAGAACTAACGGGAAATAGGAGATTGGTAGGGGCAGAATGAGAAGGAAAGCAGAAGAGTTAGGAGGAGGTTTTTTTAAGATAGGATAGGATAGCATAGGATAGAAAGAAGGGAGTACAGAGAAAATCAACTGAAATAACTAAATTTTTAAACTAAAATAAAATTATAAATAAGAAACATTTAAAATACAATATTAAATAGAGGATTTAAAGGAAGAGAAAAAAAAGAAGGCTAATGGAATCAGGGATGCAGGAAGTGGGTAAAATTTATTAATGGAAAAAGTGAGAGGAGGGTATATAGGGGAAGGGAATTAGCAGAGGAAAGCAGCAGATCAGGGGAGGGGGTACTCAGTAGATGTGTTGGAAGAGAAAGATTCTGCTAGTAAGGGGAGGAGTTGAGAATATAGAATAGGACAACATAGATTACAAAGAAGTGATAATAGAGCGGAGTGAGTAATAGGGTGAGATTGGGAATAAATATACTACAATCACTATTTTCTCTGAATAAAATGAAAATATAAATAGTAAACAATTAAAATGATATGTGAGATAGAGGATTTAAAGTAAGATATGATCGGGCACCAGAGGTTAGAAAGTAATGATGATAGAGAAGGAATTGAGAAGGGAGGGGAAGATTTTGGATAAATATGCTACAATCATGAAGTTTTTGTAGAGGAATAAAAATTTAAATGTTAAACATTTTTAATACTATATTAAATACTATATTGAATAGAGAATTATAAGGGAGAAGAGTGTAGAATAATCACTAAATTTTTTTAATGAAATAAAAATATAAATCTTAAAAATTTTTAAATAGCACATTAAATAGAGGAGAGCAAAGGAGAGGAGGGAAGTAAGAGAATAGAATAAGGAGTAGTAGTAGGAATAGAAGTCGATAAGATCGGATAGATCAGGTTAGAAAAAAGTGTTGATAGAAGGGAGAGGGCGAGATTTGGGATAAATATACTGCAATCACTAACTTCTCTGAGTAAAATGAAAATATAAATAGTAAACTATTAAATACTATATTAGATAGATTATTTAAAGTAAGATTTTTAAAACTATATTGAATAGAGAAGTATAAGGAAGAAGAGTCAAATAGAGGAGTGGAATCATAGAAATGGAATCAGGGGGGCATAAATTATTTGTGATGGGAAGTAATTCATGGGAGAGTGGGAAAGTCAGAGTAAGTAGGGGAAAAAAATTAGAGGAGTGGAAATATGGGAGTGAAAGCCATAGATGAGAGAAGAACTAAGGGGAAATAGGAGATTGGTAGGGGCAGAATGAGAAGGAAAGCAGAAGAGTTAGGAGGAGGTTTTTATAAGATAGGATAGGATAGCATAGGATAGAAAGAAGGGACTACAGAGAAAATCAACTGAAATAACTAAATTTTTAAACTAAAATAAAATTATAAATAAGAAACATTTAAAATACAATATTAAATAGAGGATTTAAAGGAAGAGAAAAAAAAGAAGGCTAGTGGAATCAGGGGTGCAGAAAGTGGGTAAAATGTATTAATCGAAAAAGTGAGAGGAGGGTATATAGGGGAAGGGAATTAGCAAAGAAAAGCAGCAGATCAGGGGAGGGAGTACTCAGGAGACGACTTGGGAGAGAAAGATTGTGCTAGTAGGGGGAGGAGTTGATAATATAGAATAGGACAACATAGATTACAAAGAAGTGATGATAGAGCGGAGTGAGTAATAGGGGGAGATTTGGAATAAATACAGTACAATAATTAAGTTTTCTCATTGGAATAAAACTACAAATTTTAAATATTTTAAATAAACTATTAATTAGAAAAGTGCGCAAGAGAGAAGTGAAGTAGAGGAATGGAATTATGGGAATGGAATCAGGGGAGCATGAAGTGTGTGGTAATGGCAGTAGTCAACTGGCGGTGGCAAATTCAGAAGAGTGTAAGTTGGGGAAGGGAATTAGTGGAGAGGAAATAAGGGAAGGAAAGCAATAGATGGGAGAGGAAGTAACAGAAAACAGGAGATTGGTGGAGGGAAAATAAAAGGAGAAGGAGAGTTTGGAGAAAGTTTTGATCACATAGGATCGGATAGCATAAGATAGAAAGAACTGAGAATAAAGCAATTCTACTACAATCACTAAATTTTTTAGGTGAAATAAAATTATAGATAAGAAACATGTAAAATACAATATTAAATAGAGGATTTAAAGGAAGGGGAAAAAAGAAGGCTAATAGAATCAGGGATGGAGGAGGTGGGTAAAATTTAGTAATGGAAACAGTGAGAGGAGGGTATATATGCGGAGGGAATTAGCGGAGAAAAGCAGCAGATTAGGGGAGGGGGTACTTAGGAGATGGGTTGGGAGAGGAAGATTCTGCTAGTAGGGGGAAGAGTTGATAATATAGAATAGGGCAACATAGATTACAAAGAAGTGATGATAGAGCGGAGTGAGTGAGAGGAGTACATTTAGAATAAAACTACAAATTTTAAACATTATACACTATTAATTAGAGGAGTGCACAAGAGAGGAGTGAAGTGGAGGAATGGAATTATGGGAGTGGAATCAGGGGAGCATGAAGTGTGTGGTAATGGAAGTAGTCAAGTGGAGGTGGCAGATTCAGAGGAGTGTAAGTTGGGAAAGGGAATTAGTGGAGAGGAAATAAGGGAAGGAAAGCCATAGATGGGAGAGGAAGTAAAAGAAAACAGGAAATTGGTTGAGATAAAATAAAAGGAGAAGGAGAGTTAGGAGAAGGGTTTGATCGGATAGGATCGGATAGCATAAGATATAAAGAACTGAGAGTAAAGCAAATCTACTACAATCACTAAATTGTTTAAGTGAAATAAAATTATAAATAAAAAAATTAAATACTATGCTTAATAGAGGATTTAAAGGAAGATGACGAAATAAACCTAGTGGAATCAGGGAAGAGAGAAGTGGGGAAACAATAGTAATAGAGTAGGTTAGAGGAGGGTATATAGGAGAAGGTAATTAGCGAAGGAAAAGCAGCAGATCAGAATGGAAAGGGGGCATTAAAGAGATGAGTTGAGAGACAAAGACAGAGGGGAGGAGTTGATAAGATAGAATCGGGCAGCAGAGATTAGAAATGAGTGGTGATGCAGGGGAGTCTACAATCGCTAAATTTCCTAAGTGAAATAAAAATGTATAATATAAAAATTAAAAATAGTATATTAAACAGAGGATTTAAAAGACGAGGGCAAAAGAAGGCTAGTAAAATCAGGTAGGGGGAAGTGGTTAAAAGGAAGTGCGGAGGTGTATATAGGGGAAGGGAATCATTGGAGGTGAAGCAAGAGATTAGAGGTCGGGGGATCAGGAGATTCGGTGGCAGAGAAAGGTAGTGTTTATTAGAAGAATGGTTGACAACATAGGATGGGACAGCAGAGGCTAGAAAGTAGTGGCGATAGAGAAGGAAGTGAGAGGGAAGGAGGAGATTTGGGATAAATCTACTAGAATCACTAAGTTTTCTTAGTGTGATGAAAATATAATGTTGCAGATTTTAAATACTATATTAAATAGAGAATTGTAAGAGAGAGGAGTGAAGTATATAAGTGGAAACATGCAAGTTCAATCAAGGGAACATGAAGTGTATGATCAGAAGGTAGCAGGAAAGGATGGGGAAGTAAGAGAAGAGTAAGTAGAGGAAGGAAATGAGGGGGAGAAAAAATATAGGAGATAAAGCCATAGATAGGAGAGGAAGTAAAAAGAAAGAGAAGATTGGTGAAGAGGAAATAAGAGGAGAATGAGAGTTAGAAGAAGGCTCAAACCAGATAGGATCATATAGAAATAAAAATAATAATCTGAAACATTCACAATAATATATTAAATAAAAGACGGTAAGGGATTGGAAGCGCGTACGGTTGTGGAACCACGTGATAAGGAAGTGGGAAATAGAAAGTAGGGAAGGGTTGTCAGTGAACTGAGAGGAATATAAGTAGAGAAAAAAACTAAAATTTGGAGAGCAAAATATTGGAGGGAGGGGAATAAGGATGTGGGCGAGGAGGGAATTAAAAGGGAAGTAGGGGAAGATTCGGGAGGTGTTGGAGGGGGAGGGGGTAGATTTAGGATATAAATGTTAATAAAAGTTATAAATATTAAAAAAATTTAATCACTATATTAAATAGGCTTTAAAATTATTTCTTGAAGAGAGAATTTGATAGTGATATTTCTTGTAGTTCTTGCTCCCTGATCAATCTAGTGTCGGTCTTCTCTTTACCCAAAGAAGCACACGTCACGACATCGACGCGACATTCTCGTGATAGTCGTTAACCCATATCAGGCCACTAATTATACAAAACGTCATTGTATTGGATGGTACGAGTCATGATTATTTATAGAACTTTTCTCTTCAATCCATCGAAACGCATGTGATTCTGTAAGCAAATGTGACGTTTTATGTCGACAAGAGTCCATTTACAGTTAAAAAAAAAAGATCTGTCGAGAAAATTGATTCGATCAATTTACAATTTTAAATATGAATTATTTATTAGGGAGGATAAAATTAATAAATATAGCAAAAAATTATTATAGGAAAATTAATAAAGGCGTTTAATAATTTACTATAATTTTTCTACAATGGTAAAAAATTCATTATAGATAATAATTGCATACAGAGCAAAAATTTTAGAATGTCCTTGATATTTTTTAAATTGCTTAAAATATAATTGAAATTTATGAAAATTATTTGTAATCACTTTAAATTGATTAAAATCTTTTAAATCTGTGAATGCGGCTGGAATTCTTTTGAAATCTTTAAAAAAATCTTTTGAAATTCTTTGACATCCATTTACAATTTTTTAATCTCTTGAATCTTTCGATTTTGTCTTGAACTTCTTCATACTCCTTAAAAATGATCAAATCTTCCCTTCAGATAAAATTAAAACTTATCAGAAGAAAAGTTTCAAATACCCAGAATTTTTTGAAATCCTTTGAAATCCTTGGAGATTAAATAAAATTTTTTAATCTTGTGAAATTCCTTACAAAACCTTAAAGAACCTTAAAATTTATGAATACTCAATAATCTCTTGAAATTTAATTTAATTTGTTTAACGAAGCAGAAATCATTTTAAATACCTTGGACAAAAAAAATTGACTGATCCACTGAAGTTTTTTAAAATGAACATTTTTCCCGATGCTCGAGACTAGATTCGAGATGAGATTCGAGTCGAGATCTAAAGCTATATTCAACGAAAAATTGGAAATGAGACGAGAACTGAAACGCGCCTAGGGATAAGATTCGAGACGAGGTCGAGACTAGGTTCGAGACAATATTCAAGAATAGATTCGAGGCGAGATTCGAGGCGAGATTCGAGGCGAGATTCGAGACTAGATTCGAGGCGACATTCAAGACCAGATTCAGCGCGAAATTTTTGATGAGACGAGACCTAAGAGAAGCCTAGAGACGAAATTCGAGACAATGTTCGAGACGAGATTCAAGACGAGATTCGAGACGAAATTGAAAGAATTAGTAGCCTACGAAACCCTTTTTCGGAGGCGGATGTAGCCTATTTGGACTATTTTCTTCACCGGAAATTAGCATTTTCAAAGAAAAATTATTAGATTAGAAAATAATTAAATTTCCAAGATTAAACATTTTTTAACAATGTACGTTTTTTGTTGTTTTTTTGCGTTTTTAAACCGAAAATAATATTTTCAAACAAAAGTTTTTAGATTATAATGATATATTAATTATTAAATTTTAGAATTCAAAAAAATCAAAATAAAGAAAGAGGAAGGAAAAAGAAGACAAGCTCTGAATCGCCTTCCTTAATTTTTTCTCTCATATTTTTTGATTTCTGGGGTTTTCAATATTTTTTTAGAAAATTTTAACGCAAAAAGTTTAATTTTATTTTGTATGTTCCAAGGATTTCAAAGACTTTTGTACGATTTTCATAGAAAAAATTATAGAAATTATAAAATTATAAAAAATTCTAAAGAATTATAAAATTCCATAATTGGAAAACCCAACAAATTGCCGAATTATAAAACATTCGAATTGAAAAATTGCAGAAAGATATAAATTTAAAATTCGATTTTTGCGAACGCTTTTTGTAGTTTTCTAAATACTGTGCAATTAAAAAAATGCGTCAACTAGAAATATTTTATTAAAAATTATTGTTATTTTAAATTAAAACAATGAATTTAATATACAATATACTTATAAAAAAATTGCGATTGTTCAAATTCGGGAATTTTCCAATTCGGTATTTTTATTTTTCGGCAATTTTATTATTCCTGAATTTTCTTATTCGGGAATTTTCCAATTTGGGAATTATATTTTTCGGGAGTTTTCAATCGTCCCTTATTTTAAAATAGTTTATGTTATTAGATTAATTTTAATTTGGTTTGTTTTAAAAAATATATGTTAAATTTATTTTAATTTGTTCCACTTAAATAATTGATTACAAATTTGTTCAATTTTATAATTAAATTTATTTTTCATAAATTTAAATATTCGTTTCAACTTTTTTTAAATCATTTATTTCATTCAAATTTTCTTTTATAAATTATAAATTTTAATTTAAATTTGTAATTTAAAACAAATTACATTTGTTATATTAAAAATTGTATTATTCTTTTTTGAACTCATTATTATTTCATAAAAATAATTCTTCTTGAACCGAAAATTCCATTTTTTTCTTATGCTTTATGTTTTACTTTTAAAGGCAATTTGTATTATAAAATTAATATTGTTATTTTGATGAATTTTGTAAACATTCTATACCCCACCGTTTATTTTTATTATTTATTGATTGAAAAATATTTGTATATTAAAATTAAAAATTTTGTTATAAAAATAAAATTTGTTGCTTATTATGTTTTTTAAAAAATGTAAGTAAATAAAATAAAACCGAATTGTCATGAATGAAATGTCTCAAAATTTTATTTTAAATTATTTTCT
>JAAAKG020139752.1:0-12278 GCA_010014905.2 Druon quercuslanigerum | reverse complement strand
TATTATGAGTAATATGTCTAACAGTGTAAATATATATTTTTGGTCTTTTGCCGAAATATATTCTGTATTTTTTAGTTCCCTTAGCGAATGTCTATTCCTTTTTAAATTAAGTTTTTATAAATCATCATCTTAGTTATTTTGATTGCTAAATCAGAAAATTAAGAAAGTGAAAAATGTAACTTTTAAGGTATAACTTGAAGTTACTTTATCTATAGTAACTGAAATTTAGTTACAGTTACAAATTAAGGTAACTGTAAAAAGTTATTTAACTAAAAGTAATTTACCCAACACTGAATTCCTATTCTATTTCAGCCTGTCCTTTATTTATTGTTGCGAGAGTAAAGTGCGGTTTAAATAAAATAATTTTGCAAAGATTAGCCAAAAAGTGATGAATGATGAGTGTCATACCTAAACAGAGGATAGATGAAGACGCGTCGGATAAGTGAAATCTCACTGATTCACAATGACAAACTTTTGACTGCTTAAACCAGTGCGATTTCACTGGTTCATTTTAAGACAGTGGAAAAATGTTAGGCCCTGAACCAACATTAAGGTTCCCTCTTACGGTTAAAGATGTTTGCAAATAAAAAATGTATTTACATTTTATACAAAATTCTATAATAAAATGCGTTTCACTTTTATCTGCCCGAACAAAAAAAGTTAGCGCTCGAGATAAGGGACTTCAAAATAAAAAAAAAACGATGTCAATTTCGAAAAAGTGGAGGTTATCCAGTCAAGAATGTTCGCGCACAAAAAATCTGTGTATTTTCTAGAAAATTCTATAAATAGACGTGAAAATAGATGATCAGAGTGAGACTGTTGCAAGAGTGTCGTGTTTTTTGCGCTCGTAGCAGTAGTCGCGGCCGGATGGATGCGTATAACTATAACAGTGCATGAGGGCTAGCCCACAGGTTTTATGGGCCCGTAATGGGCCCCTTAGCCTCCATCCAAGGGGGGCTTCAGTCAGCTTCAGTATTCTCTCTTCACGCAGAAATACGGAGCAAGGACCCAATACTTACTTCCCGCGAACGTTATTCTGCACCGGCTGAGTGCACTAGTATATATAGGGAGTGGGATGCACTGGCCGGGGGCGGCTCGGGGCCAGGGTCGGTCCGTAATATCCCAAAGGCAAGTAACGCCAGATGCAAGTGGTGCACGTGATTTCGAAACGTTTCTTTGGGACAGTTTCCTGGTAGCGTTCGTCACCCTCCCTCGTGTACAGTAAACCATACACTTTACTACCCAGTCTCACAATCAGTTTCTGCCGATACTGCACTCACACAGCTACGCACTATGTAGCTATCGATGAGGATGCTCGCAGGGAAAAAAGTAATTTCCAATTACTAGCGCAGTAATAAGGGTCACAAAATATCCAGGGTCTCGGCAAGCAAAGAAGTCACAAAACACCTCCAGGCAATTGGCGGAATACTCATTTCTGTTGGAGCAAAGGAGTCAAAAAAGAGGGATGTTTAATTGGAGGTAGGACCTTGGAAATCTGCTGATGTACTTTCTAGAAGAGAAGTATGTATTTGGAGATACAAGTTTTGAAGCAAGAGTATGGGATCCTTTTTTAAAGATTATGGACAAATTTTGAATAAAAATTAGAACTGACAGTTGTTTATTTATAGGGGAATAATTTTAAATAGTTATGAACGACATAATATTTTATGAACGAGAAATGTTTTCGAAAATTTTGAGTCTTGGGATGAAAGAAAATTTGAAAATTTCCTACATTGGGTTATAAGTCTTTATAGCTCTAGAATTTTTTTTTTCTTAAAGCGTGTCCTTAGATTTATCAAGTTGAAACAATAATAGTATAAAAGTAATCTCCAGCTTATCAATCTCAGGCATATCACACTTTTTATTATTATTATTTTATTTAAAGTTCTATTTTAGTTATGCCAAAAGAATATTTTATAAGCAAGAAATGTTTTAGAAAATTTGGAGTTTCGGAATAAAAGAAAAATTCAAAATTTCCTACTTTGGGTGATAAATCTTTATAGCCACGGAAATTATTTTTTTTTCTAAAAACGTTTCGTTAGATTTATCAAGTTTCAAATTTTTGAATTAAAGTAATACATTTGCAGCTTAATGATTAACTTTGCAATTAGACTTGAAATAGATAAGTTCCTATTTAAAAAAAATTGATTAAAAAAAAAATAGTTCATTTTTAAACGAAAGAGATCAATTTCCAACTAAAATCATCAATCATCCACAAAGAATAGAAGGCGTGTAACTTTCAAACAAGTAGTTAAAATTTCAAAATTATGTCTTACTAAAAAACATAAATTCATCTTCTCCGTTTAAATTTTTTTTTTTAATTTAAAGAATTGGTGACAGATTTATGAAGTTAGTTATAAACTCTTTTTTGTTTGCAGAAAATTAATCTTCTTAACTGTTTAGTTGAAACCTATCTACATTGACATTTTGCTTTCTTTATCGTACTTTACTGTCTTTTATTTATAATAAAAATATTTTTTAGTTGAAACATCAGCCAACACATTTTTTTTGAAATCAAACCCTTTTGGTTAAAATTCAATTTCTTTGTAGAAAATTCAAGAATTTTGTGAAAATATCATTTTTAGGTATAAGGTTTATTATCTCAGTAAGAAATGTAAATATTTCGTTGAAAAATCGTTGTTTTTAGGTTCAAAATTTAATTTATTTAAAAATTTATCACTCTGTTTAAAAATGTAACTATTTTTTTAAACATTAGTTGCTTTGTTCATAGGTAAAAACGTTATTTTACTTCATTGAAAACAAGATTATTCTAATTTTAGTTGGAAATGTACCTTTATTAAATAAACGTTTCACTATTTAGTTAAAAAATATTTTTTTAGTTTGAGATTCAATTTTTTTATTAACAAAGCAACTACTTGATTGATATTAAAATTCTTTAAAAGGAAATTTATTTCATTGCCTAATAATTAAAATATATTCTTGATAATTCGTTTTTTTGGGTCGAAAATTGAACTACTTGGTTAAAAATTCATCTTTTTTTTTGAAATTTTTTTTTGTAAAAAAAATCTTTTTTGTTGAAAATTCACATTTTCGTTTGAAAACTTAACTATTCGGTAAACATTTTTTTACTTTTTCAATTTTGATTGTAAATTTATCTTTTTTGGTTTAAATTTCAACAATTTTGTTGAAAATGTATGCAGGTTGTAAAAAATCTGTCTTTTTTGGAGAAAGTTCATCTTTTTGATTTTAAATAAAAATATTTTTTGATTGAAACATCCGCTAGCACATTTTTTGTTTGAGATTAATTTTTTGGTAAAAAATTAATTTCATTATAGAAAATTCTTTACTTTTCTTTAAAAGTTTTTGTTCTTATAAGGTATATGATTCGATTTGAAAATTCATCTCTTTGGTAAAAATTAAACTTTTGATTGAAAAATTGTTGATTGTGCAAAATTGTTACAATCTTTAAAAACAATTGAAAGGAATTAAAAATATTTTCTATTTTTATGACAACTTTAATGAAATATGTAATTAATATTATGAAAAATGTATTTTAGCGACAATTTGCGTAAAAAAATTGTTTAATTGCATATTGTTACTCATTATTTTGTTGAAATTAAAAATTCTTCTTATTTTACAAAACTTCTTTGTCAATTATTTTCAGTAAACAAAAAATATTGCGATCTTTGAAAACAATTGTATTGATACTTAATTGTTTAAAATTTGTTAAACAAATGCAATAAATTGTTTTATGAATTTTGATTGAAAAATTTGGAAAATAATTCAGATAAAAATATGTAACATTCCAATAAAAGATCCATCTTTCCCAAGTATCAGATTCTCCGTAATAAAATCCTCACAACCAAAATGCTTCGCAGTTATCTCTTTAATAAAATTAAAAATTAACGTAAAAATTAGTTTAATTAAAATTTCGTTCTCAAAATAGTTTTTTTCTAGATTTTTATTATTTGCCAGCTATTTAGTACGGCATAAGCTTGCACTTTCTCAAAAAAATTCGTGTAATCAGAATTGCATAAAAAATACACACTTCTAACCCCTGTACATTAAAACAAAAATTTGATAAATGTTTAGTTTCAAAGTCTCAAAACTCAATGATAAAGCAAAAAGATTAAAAAAATTTGGTTTTTATATTTTAAAAAGCACTTAATTTTACATTGATGGCATTTTCCTCACGCAGTTGAATCATTTTTGGCCTAATAGTACAGCCAGGGTTGAAATGTATAAAAATTTTGATCACATATTACTTTGAGCGCGAGAGGTTAAGAAAACGGCGTCACAGCGCTGAATTGAATCATTTTTAACACTGAAAAATTCAGAAAACAATATTAATATGCATTTCAAATTTCGCAAGTCTTTTTTCTTTATCAACAAAGTACGATATTTTTAACAAGTCTTTGTTCAAAAATGTTGCGAATACAAACGTGACGCCGAAAGTCAGTCGCTCAAAAAATGCGTTTCGATTGTCGGGTGTTCGGTAAAGGTCGTGATGCAGTCACTTTTTATTGACCTTCTGGAGTGCCGATTTGACTATCCTGATAGTGATTCTGAATTACCTATGGATATTCAAACAGACTTTAAAGTTATGGTCTGACTGACAAAAAAATTGTGGGTGGTACTTGGTACTATCTACATTTCTAGAAGATCAAACTGACCATCTAACTTTTCGCACTCCAAACTTGACTAATAATTTTTCCCAATCAATAAAAAAACTTGGACTGTTTAGAAGATGAAACTGTCTATTTTAATGTTAGAACTCCGACTTTCCATTTTCTTTGTGTATTTTCTTCCATTTTCTCTAAATCAATAGAAAAAAGCCCTTCTATTTGATATTTAAATTATGGATGGTCCTTGGTACTATCAAGATTTCTAGAAGATCGAACTGACAATCTAAATTTTGATACTCCAAGTTTGACTATCCATTCTTCTTTGTGCAGATTTGAAAATTTGTAAAAAAAACTTCTTTACTTTATATTTTAATTGTGGATAGTACTTGGTAATATATATATTTCTAGAAGATCAAACTGACCATCTAAATTTTGACACTTTAAATTTGACTTTCGATTTTTCTCTTTAAGGATCTCCGATTTAAAGGACACACTTTTTCTCTTTTGATATTTAAATTTTGGATGTTATTTGATAATATCTAAAAGATCAAACTGACCATCTAAATTTCGACACTCCTCCTTGCTTGACTATCCATTTTTTATGGGTGCAGATTTTCGAATCAATAGAAAAACCTTTTCTCTTTTGATGTTTTAATTGTGTGTGGTAATATCTAGAAGATCAAACTGACCATCTAAATTTTGACACTTCAAGTTTAACTATCCATTTTTCTGTTTGAAGATCTCCGAATCAATGGGGAAAACCTTTTCTATTTTTAAATTTAAGTTGTGGATGGTACTTGGTATTGTCTAGAAGATCAAACTGTCCATTTCAATTTTAGCACTCTGACTTTCCATTTTCTTCGTGCAGATCTCTAAATCAATAGAAAAAGCCCTTCTATTTGATATCTAAATTGTAGATGGTCCTTTGTACTATCAAGATTTCTCGAAGATTGAGCTGACCAACTAAATTTTGACACTACAAGTTTGACTATCCATTTTTCCTGGCTGCAGATCTCCGAATAATTAGGAAAACCTTTTCTATTCTGATATTTAAATTGTGGATAGCACTTGGTACTATCTAGAAGATCAAACTGTCTATTTAAATTTTAACAATCCGACTTTCCATTTTCTCTGTGTAAATCTCTAAATCAATAGAAAACAGCCCTTCTATTTGATATCTAAATTGTGGATGGTCCTTGGTACTATCAAGGTTTCTAGAAGATCGAACTGACCATATAAATTTTGACACTTGAAGTTTGACTATCCATTTTTCTGTTTGTAGATCTCCGAATAATTAGAAAAAACGTTTCTATTCTGATATTTAAATTGTGAATGGTACTCAGTAGTATCCTAAATATCAAACTGACCATCTAAATATTGACTATCCAAGTATGACTTTCGATTTTTCTCTTTGAGAATCTCCGATTTAAAGGAGAAACTTTTTCTCTTTTGGTATTTAAATTTTGGATTGTACTTGATAATATTTAGAAGATAAAACGGACAATCTAATTTTTTGATACTCTTTCTAGCTTGACTATCCATTTTGAATCTCCGAATCAATAGAAAAACCTTTTCTCTTCTGATATTTTAATTGTGGATGGTAATATCTAGAAGGTCAAACTGACTATCAAAATTTTGACACTTCAAGTTTGATTATCCATTTTTCTGTTTGCAGATCTCCGAATCAATGGAAAGGCCTTTTCTCTTTTGATATTTAAATTGTGGATAGTACTGGATACTTTCAAGAAAATCAAACTGACCATCTAAATTTTCACACTACAAGCTTGACTATCCATTTTTCCTGGCTGCAGATCTCCGAGTCAATAGGAAAACCTTTTCTAATATGATATTTTAATTGTGGATGGTAATATCTAGAAGATCAAACTGACAGTGTAAATGTTGACACTTTAAGTTTGACTATCTATTTTCTGTTTGCAGATCTCCGAAGTAATGGAAAAGCCTTAACTCTTTTGATATTTAAATTGTGGATGGTACTTGATACTATGTAAAAGATCAAATTAACCATCTAAATTTTCGCACTACAGGCTTGACTATCCATTTTTTCTGGCTGCAGATCTCCGAATCATGTGGAAAACCTTTTCTATTCTGATATTTAAATTGTGGATGCTACTTGGTATTATCCTGAAGATCAAACTGACCATCTAAATTTTGACACTCCAAGTTTGACTATTCACTTTTCTCTTTGCAAATTTTCGAACAAATGGGAAAACCTCTTCTCTTTAGAAGTTTCTTTTTCTTTCCCGGTGGACCGGAGATGCAGCCAAGACATGCGAGCTCGTAGGGTCACTTAGGAAGCGGTAATCGTTTCCTGCAGACCAGACCTCAATGTCGAAGGTATAACTATTGTTCTACGAAGCGGTCGCATGTGCGCGACTCGGATAAGAAGACGCGGTTCGTAGGGTACTGTTATTGCTAGATGGTTTTTAGAGTACCGGTAATTGTTCGCGCCGGAGAAAGAGTTGTCGATCCTGGGACTTCCGGCATGGGTACGGGTTATTTACTTGTTTGTTTAACGGGTCGGGAAAAGTCAGTAGGAAAGAAAAGTGCCAAGTACAAACTACTCGCTTGTTTTAATTCTTTAAAAACACTTCCACAATCACTCTACACCCATCTTCACACCGATTCCTCCACTCAATTATACTCCAAGCTTAGATACATATTCAAAGTTTCAAATGTAAATTATAGTGGTGAATGAAGCTTACCGTTTTACAGCTTCTGATTATAGTCTTTATCTACCTTAGGATAAAGTATGTTGCTTTAGGATTAAAAAGGATTACTTTAAAACAAAATTAAAAAATATCATTAGTCTACCAAAATAGAATGCTTAAATTTTCAGATAAAAAATTAAATTGCATCCGAAGATCAACGATTTTTCATCAAAAGAGTTAAATTTTCAATAGCACCGAATACTTCGAAACAAAATCGTTTAATTTTCAAGCAAGAAGTCTTAATTTTAAACCAGTAGCTGCTTTTCTATCTAAAGAAGATGAATTTTTAATAAAATTTCTAACAAAAAAATATAATTTTAACCAAAGACCTAAGCTATTAACTATGTAGTTGAGTTTTGAACAAAAAAGTTTTTTAAGCTAGCAGACAAATTTTGTACCCAAAAAGACAAATTTTTGACGAAATTCTTGTATTTTCAATGAAATAGTTGATTTTTCAACTCAAAGCAGATACTTTTACTACCAAAAATGGAAAGCTAAATTTTCAGTAACAAAAATTAGGTTTTAAACAATAAGGTGAATTTTCAACTAAGTGAGTTATGTCTTAAACCAAAGAAATTAATTGTCAACTAAATTAATGAAATTGCAACCAAAAAATAAATTTTTAACAAAAGAGTTAAACTTTCAACCATGTAGTTGAAGTTTCAACTACTAAGATGAATTTTCGGCCATAAAGAATAATTTTTTGCAAAATAGATGAATGTGCTAACAAAATACAATTATTATTTACAAATAAAAAGTTAAACTACCACTTCAAGAAAAGAAACTCTAAGTTTTAGAGAGAAAATAAATTTTTGACCAAAAAACAAAGATGTTAAACCAAATACATATGTTTCTTGGTTCAGGGACAGTGTCGGGGGTGGCCTGCAAATAATCTTGTCCACAAGCCGGGCTGATCCGAACGTCAACAGTCAGGACCACCTGAAACGTTTTCAGTTGGAATGAATAATAATGCGCAATATACTCGAATGAGTACTCACGTGCTGCGACCCTTCCGAGGTCAGAGTTGCAACCGTCTCTCGCCCTGCGAGTCGTGAATTTCTAAACTGAGAGTCGGATCTAGTTAAATTTTTAACAAAAGGGGTGAACTACCAAAAAATGTAGAATTTTCGATTCTTGAAACAAACAAACTTTTAAAAATGATTTATAACATTTTCACAAAGTAGATTATTTTTTTTTTCTAAAATATAGAAATTATTAAAGAAAGATGTAATTGTTGAAATTTGATCCAAAATCGATTTAATTTTGAAATAAAAAATGTTGAAGTCAAAATAGGCGAATTTTCGTCAAATAAGTTACATTCTCTATCAATAACCAAATTTGTTGAGTTTTCCTTGAATAAATTCAAGTTTTTACCAAGTACTTGAAGTTTGGTAACAAGAAAAGTGAATTTTCAATCAAGAATATTATTTTTCTATCAAAAACGATCAGTTTTCAACAAAATGTATGAATTTTCGAACCAAAGTGTTAAACTGTCACTAAAAAGGATAAATTCACAATGAAAAATGGAAGTTAAATTTACAGTTCAAAAATGAAATTTTAATTAAAAAGATGAATTTGTAAGCAAGACGATTAGTTTTTTCACAAAAAAGACGAATTTTAAATGCAATATATGAATTTTGAACCTAGGATTTAAATTTTTAACCAAAAAAGTTAAACATACAGTAAAAGATGAATTGCCATCTAAATGGAAACAAATTTTTCACCAAGAAGATTAATTTTCTATCAATCAATTATAAATTAAAAAAGGAATAGAGCAAATTTCAAATAGAAGAAGTCTGCCCACTGGGCGGGAAAAATATTATAATCACGCACTGCGTGCGCCGCTAGTCCGTTTGAGAGCACTTGCGGCGCGCAAATGCTGGTTTTCGCGCTTGATAATATAATTATTTATCTCGCGCTACGCGCTTCGCCCTAGTTCTCCACCCCCATTTGTGCGCAGGCCTCTTAAAATTAAAGGCAAAAATATTGACAATGGCATTTTGGTGATTGTGAATTCTCTTTTGTTAAAGCTCCTTTGGCTTAAACGACTAGATTCTCATCACGTATCTCTTGCTTTGTACTCGATTTCTATACCTCGGTCTGGGGTTGCTTATTTAGGCATTGCAAAATAAAGCACAAATGTTATTTTTCATGATGACTTTAAAATATATCTCTTATTTTAGACTAGATTTTATTCTTAGTTATCCAAAACAATTTATATGATATCAATAAATTTATATTACTACAATTCATAAAAATCACTACATTTAATATCCATAAATTAATTTTTTTAATTTTCTATGGTATTTTTAACGATTCAAACTAAAAATACGAACGTTAGCTTAAGGTGGTTCTAAAAAAATTTGTAGACTGTTTTTTTATACCCTGCATTGTTCGCTTCAAATTTTCATTTTTGTTTCTTTTTCGGAATTTTGTAAATAATATAACTGTGGTAATTTTTTGTTATTAAAAAAGTCATTAGGGTAAATTGAGCATCTTTTTGAACACTACTAATGCGTTTATTCATATACCAATTCTTCAGAAAGTTATCATGATAACAAACTAAAAATCTGCAGACACACAGTGACATTAATTTTTATTAAAAGATCAGATGTCGCATTTTTTATTTGATCAGCAAATTTTGCATTATGCAATTCTCAGGATCCACTGACTGTCATGAATTTTCAGTAGCAACTTTCTAGTGTCTAGAGGCACAAGATTTCGTGATGGAAAAATAATAACAGGGGCAGCACCGAACCCAGTACTAGGCCCCCTTTTGATGAGAGCCGAAATTTAATATGACGCTAGATATTTGGTTGAATATTCATAATTTTGGGTTAGAAATTCATTTCTTTGATTGAAAATTTAACTATTTTTTTTTAATTCTATTTTTTCTAACTAACTTAGTTTTGCTAAGAACTAATTTATTCCACTTTGGGCTGAACATTTTTTTTTCTTTGGTTGAAAGTTCCACTATTTGGTTAAAAATGCCACTAGTTCATTAAAAGTTGAAATAAATTCTTAAATTTTCATTTTTTTGTTAAAAAAAAATATTTTATTAAAAATTCTTCATTGTTCTGTTGAAAATTGATTTTTTTGAATAAAAATTCTTATATTCCATTTCTCGACGTAAATTTATAGTTTTTAGTTGACAATTAAATTATTATGTTAAAATTTTATCTTTTTTCTTTGAAACTAAACTATTTGGTTATAATTTATATATTTTTTTAAATTATCTTTTCAGGTAGAAAATTAATTTTTTGTTGAAAATTAAATTGCTGGGCTGCAAGTAGAAATATTCTTAATTTATGTTAGGGGGCATACATTTTATCTCTTTGGCTAAAAATTCAATTATAATCGGATAAAGGCTTACTTTTTTTGGTAGAAAATCATTCTCCTTGTTTAAGAATTTTACAGTTTTAAAGAACAATCGTCCTTTCCTGTTGATAATTCACCTATTTTTGTAGAAACTTTACCTTTTTCGTTTTTTAGGTTCAGAATTAATTTTTGTTGTTTCCAATTTTAAAAATTTATTGTTTTATTTTAATTTTAATCGTTTTAGTTAAAAATTAATCTCTTATAATTAAAAATTATTTTATATTTGTCCAAGGTTTTTATACCTAATTTTTAGATAAAAATTCATCCATTCGGTTCAAAAATCGTGCATTTTTTTTTAAATTGTATTTCTTGATGAAAAATTAATTTTATTGATTAAAAATTCATCGCATTGCTTAAAAATTTGCTTCGTTTAGGCAAGGATTAATTTAATTAACTGAAAATTAATTTCTTCTATTTTTGGGTAAAAATTCTACGTTTTCTCAAACATTTTCTGTTGGCCTCAGCACAGAAAAATCGTAAGTGAATTACTGTTTCTGGTAGTTTTCAAGTGGATAGAGAAGAATTTCTTCGCATGTTTCGCTGCAAAAATTATTTTTTGTTTCTTCTGTTAGGAAATTGTAAATTTTCCAGAAGTCTGATTTGAAACTAGATAAATCTAAATAAACACGTTTCGAAATTAAAATATTAATTTGCATAATTACAGATTTATAGCCCAAAATAAGAAACTTGAAATTTTCTTTCGTCCTAAAATTCAAAATCTTCTAAAATATTCCTTGTTAAAAAAATTAAAGTAGACCATTTTGATCTGAAGTTGATAATCAGAATAATATGCAATTTTTTTTATCGCAGAGTTCACCATGTTAGGATATAAAATTAGGAACAAACAACGAGAATTTGATGATGTCTGGCTCTGCATGGTTTTATCTATTGTGGGGGAATGATCGCCTCTTGAATTTCAATTGAGGCTGAATCCGGGCTCCCCCTGTATTCGAAGAAAGTTTCTTTTTACTCTTGCTCACAATTATCGCCTGGGAACACTAACGTTCTTTTACGATTTGGTAATAAAATCTACGCTGTCCCGTTATTATCGTTTGTGATGCGTACGGTGAACCGGAACAAATAGGTGCATAGATTCGTAAAAATTGCTTCCGCTATGATTATGATTTTCCTTAATAATATCTGGACCCAACACTGTAAGTGCACAGATATCTGATTTTATTAACAGGCATTAATTAAAAACTTTATTTAAAAATAGAAATTGTAATATCCCAAAAACCAGGCAAAAATGGCTTGTTAAGTTAATTATATCTACTTTTAAGTTCTGTAAAAATAAAATGATTGCTCAAAATAATTGTATTCGATAAACCAAATGAAAAATTCAGATATTATACAAAATATCTGCAGATTACACTTTATAGAAGTAGTTCAGAATTTCTGAAATAAATAGGATAGCTAAAGTTAAAGGTAAGGTAAATGGCAAAAGCAAGTGTCAGAACTTTTTTAGTTTTGTCCCAGTCAAAAAAATCTAATGGTAGCATAAACTAATCTTATTATTAAAATGTTGTCACAGGCTTAAGATGGTTACAGTCCAACATGTCGAAGACATTTTTGGTTAGAGTTGGAT
>JAAAKG020139751.1:0-12278 GCA_010014905.2 Druon quercuslanigerum | reverse complement strand
GTATTTTCTTCTCTTCTTCTGCTCTAATTTTATCTTTGCTTTCTCTAATTAGTCGCTTGAGTATCCTCTTTTTGCGTCTGTAATTATTTACACGTCTATTTATTTCCTCATCGCTAAGACCTGTCATGTTCAAAGTTCTTCTGTACGCTGCTTCCTTTGTTTTTTGGTCAGCCGCAATTTCATCATTCCACCATGCATCACCAGATATTCTTCCTGCAACCGCAGTACCACACACATCTAACAATGATATCCTGGAACATATTCCATGTGCCTTCTATATCTTTATTCCTTATAAGCGCTCCTCAAGCTTCCTTACCTATATGCTTTCGATTATCTTATTTTGGAAATCTATACGCACATCTAGTTTCTGTAGGTTCTCAATTTTGATTCGCGTTTGTTTTGCTTTCTGAGTTCTCTTTTTTCTCCATTCCATTCTAAGTTAATATTATTATTAATATAGTATTATTGTCATAAAAATAAGAATGCAATCAATTTATTCTTCAGGTGAAATATTGAACCGTTCAGAATATGAAGCCAAATAAGTATGGTTACAACTAACATTTTACTTATTTAAGAAGTTGCTAACAATATTTTTTAATGTTGTGTAACCATGATTCTGGATCTATAATATTATGTTTACTTTTTCCACACCTTGTAAAAACTTTAGTAATGATTAAAATTAAGTTGAAGGAAGAGAGGTTGAACTGCGTCCTTTTCTTATGGCTAACCTAATTCTGCAAAAAGAAAGTATAAGTTAGCAATTAAAAATCTTGTTTGCCAGTGAATAATTAATTTGTTAAATCATAGTTTTGATTTCACAAAGAAAATTAAAGAAATGGTTATAGTTTTATGTCAAATTAAGCTGAATTGTACATTTCGTAGCTGACTTTAATGTTTTGTCTTAAGTCAATAGTGTATTATACTTTAAAATACTTTATATTTATGATTTTCAAAATTAACTTTTAAATAACTATTCGAATCAGAAAAAGATGTTTATATACATTTAAAGCCTCTTATTTTCTTAATTATTTTAGAAATTGTCTCAAATATTTTCCAAATCTCTCTAGACGCAGTCAAAGGATTCCTTTATGTGGTGCAAAAACAAATAGTTAAAAAAAAGTACATTTGTTATGAAAATACTGGTCACAAACATTTTTTAAAATTGTTTCTCAATAAGACTCAGATAATTATAGACCAACAATAACTTTCCAATAATTCTGATCCATAATAGTTTCTTGTCGGGTAAAACAATATGAAGGTGATTGCCAGAACACATACCAGTTAAAAAAATTGGGTTTTAAAAACAGAAAAATTTCCAAGGTAATCAAAGGGAGTGAAAAAATATAAAATTCAGAAAATTTACCAAATTTCTTTAATGTTGACTTTGGCGTTTTGGAATCAACTCGATTTGTAACTGTAATAATATCTTCGTGAGTATAAAATAAAAATTTTTAGCTCGCATTGTGAATCGTTTGAATGATTATTATTTTCGAGTATCAGCCGTAAATATCAGTTATCATATTATAAATAAATAAAATATTATAATATTATTATAATATTTTAAATAACCATTCTTTTATTTTAAATTTGTAGCGTGGCAATGTTGCATATTTTATTGGACATAATTTCTCAAGAAAGACGCCTAAGACTTTGAAGCTTCAGTGAATTGTATATTGATGTAAGTTTCTTGATAGCACACATTTAGAAAAATAGTATTTTTTGAGTAGTATGTTCAGGGCTGTCCTGGAACATATCATCAGTCACAAAAGCATTATTGAAATAAAAATAAGTGATATGATAAGAGCAGCGTGCAAAATGTATCATAGTGGCAAAGCCAGTTTTTTACCCCATTATTTACGAACTGAGGTGGGATCCAAACCACCAAAATCTTGGACATAAAGTTAACAAATTTGCAGTGATCAATCATAAATATTTTAACCTAGCAAATCACTTACTTTCTATTAATGGTTAGAGGACTCACTGATCTAATTGAATTAGTTGATGTTTGCTAGTCATTGATTAAATTTTACCGATTTATAGATGTGTTAGAGAACTCTGTGCGTTATGAATAAAACCGTTATTTTACATTGAAAATTTTCGAAACAAAAATTAATATACTAAAATTAATAATGCAACTCAAATTATGGATACGCTATTTACCAATAGGATTAGGTAAAGTCACTAATAAGATAAAACAAGCAATACAAGTTATTGTTCTCATTTCGCTAAGGTGGAGCAAAGCAACTTATAATTTCGATAAAAATGTGATTAGCGAACATTTTCGAAATGTTGCAGTATATTGCTATTTTATTTGTGTTCTTAAATTATTATTTGTGTTTTATATCTCTGCTTCTCTTGTACTGAAATCGCAACAATAAATTATATTAGATTACACCATTATGTGACTTGATTGTGCTAATCTGCATATGCAATAAATATCAATTTCATCCTGAAAGTTCCAGAACTCGATTTTTCTTTACTAAATACTTTTTTATACTTTAAACTATGGTTAAATTGTGCTATTTCACATCAAGGTATTTCTCGAGCTAAACATTAGACCTTCAAAAAAATAGTTTTTTTTTTATTAAAGCATAAATGTAATATTAATCATGATGCCACTTCAAATATAAATTATTTTAAATAGAAATTTTTTTAACTTTTTAAAAGCAGTTACTTTATTAACGTATTTTGCAGTTGAATCTTTTCTTATTATCTCTTCGTACCAATTTTGTGTTTAAAAAGTTGAATTTTATTATTTTATGGCCTTTTTTCGAAAACATCAATTTAGTCCATGGCTTATATCGTTAAACCAATATTTAAAAAAAGACCTTTGCAAAGAGATAACCATATTTAAAGGCTAAAAACAGTTAATTATAACAGATAATATTTCTTCGGAATTTTTTAACTTATTGCATAACAAATAATTTTGTCTGTCTTTTGAAATATAACTGATGATATCATTTCAGTTCTATATTGTATTGTAAAAAATGGTTTTTTGACCTTCAGTTTATTAAATAACCTGCAGGATCGTGATTTATGCTGCTAACAAATTATATCACAATCTTTCAATTTATTCTCTATTTAGACAGGGTACTGAGTTTCTCAAGGATTGAAAAATTTCCTTCGAAATACTCATAAATTTTCAGAAAGAGGCTTTTTGTAAAGAAAATTCGAGCTTAAAAACTGTTAGGTTTGCATAAAGTATTACTTACCTCGCAGGGAAAAAAACAATATTTCTTTAAAAATATGAGATTTTTGTTGTCCATTAAAGCATGATGATACATTCATGTATTGTACAATAATACAATCATAGTATGCCCTTTATTTTTAGAAAAAAATAAAGGGAATTTTAGAAGGAACGCAAAATGATAAATTAGAAATTTGACATAAAACTTTATGTTTAAACAATAGCAAAAAATAATTCTTCCTGATTACTTTCTTTTAAATCTTGTCATAGCCGTAATACAAAACATGCAGAACATTGTTATTTATTAAAATACCATTCAAACTGTCAGTTCCTTTGATCAAAACATCGAAAAAATACCAAATTCAATGATGCAATGATCATCTTGACGATTCTTTTTGTATAATTAATTTAATAATTTCTTTTGGAAAATAATTCTTTCATTTTGTAGCTACTCAATGTAATTAGATATCTGATTAAAAAAAAAATGTCATCATAGAAGAATCTACAGCGATAAAATATTTTATTAAACTTACAAAAAAAAACTACATTTTTATGCCTTATTTGAGACAATAGTTATATTTTAAAAATAAATAATTATTTAAACAATTCGAAAAAAGAATTTATTATGTTAAATGATAATTCAAACCAATTAGTTTGTTTCACTAAAAGAAGGTGTCACTTTAATATACTTTTTCATAAATATTGTCTAAGCAAAAGAAACTTACCTAGAAGATGATCAGTAATTGTTATACATATTAGAAATGCGAGTATTAAACAAACTATTTAAACGAATTTGCAAAAAACAGCACCTTTTTGCCTTATTATAGTCAAAACTCAAATCCCAAGAATAAAAAATTCTATAAACAATTAATAGAAAATTAAATCGATCCTACTGATTTTTTATATTTCCTTATTAGTTTATTTCACTATGAGGGCCTGAGTAATTTGCAAGAAAATTAAAAAAAAAGTCTTGATTAGACAAATGAAAATGTTTTAAATAATTTTTCGTTTATAATTAATATGATGAAGCTTTTAATTAACCATTTAGCTGCTATAGAAAACACACACAAAAGTATTATCTACGAAAGATTTGAAGCAAAATACTTCATTTCCGCTTAGATGGCGGATTTTTGGGGCATCTGGGCACTATCATAACTTTATCTTAAGTTTTGATGTTTCTCAAATATTGATTTGGTTTCAAATAAGAAAAGCAATTTAAGAAATCAAGCATGCGACCAAAATTGCGATAAAATTTGATAGGACAGAATTTCACTAATTTTTGTTTGCCTCAAATAAATTGTCTTTCACTTTTACAAACTTTTTTACATGAAAAAATCATTAGCAGCTATAATTTAAACAATGAAAAATATCAAAAAATACTGATTTCTTGTCTGAATTAAATGTAGCGAAAATATAATTTTACAAAACTGTGAGTAAAAAGTATTATTCGTACTAAGATGTGTTATGAAATAGTTTATTTGAATGTTTTAAATAAATATAAACCAAGTTTATAGTAAGGATTGCTGAAAATTATATTCTGCAAGCTTTATCAAACAATTTTTCGATATAACCCAAACAAAAATATTTGGTATGCACGAGTAGCTTTTCTTGTAGGCCTAACAAAACATCATGTTGGTAGTTTGTAGAAATAATCATATTTTTTTAAATAAATAAAACTTTTTGGTCAAAGTAGCAATACTGTTTTCTTAAAAGAGGAACTTTTGTATTTTGTAGATATAATAAAATATCTCAGTTATGCTAGTAAACGCCGAAGTGAGAAAAATAGATCAATTGAATAAATTTGTTGTGATTCGCAAAAAAATGTCTAAATTAACTATAATTTAGATGCATCATATTTTATTAATATAGTCAAAGTTGTTTTTAACCGAAACACTTCTCAAATCAAATGAATTTTACTGATCAAAGTATATTCTCTTCTTATAACTTTTCTTCTGAACCAGGCATATTTTATTTTGTGAAACAAAATAATGAAGTTTAGTTCAAAATCCTAAATTTTAAAGTTAAATCCAAAAAATGACTATCATCAATGTAACTTTCTGTTTAAATCTAATATATGTCTAGATGATTTAGATAACAAAAGACACATTCTTTGAAACATTTTTTGTATTATTTTTTATTCTTATTTATAATATGTCATCCAAAAATATAAATCATCATAATTTGGGCCCTTCTTCATAATTATTTTTGCATTTGTTTTTTCGCATTCGTGTAAATGGAAAACATTATAAATACATAAATAAATAAAAGAAAGGATGAATACTTTGAAAATTGAAAGGATGAAAATAAAAAATTGCGGATACATTTTTTAAATATTTGGCATCGATATTATTAAAATCTAGAGTGTTCAATAAAAATTAAGTGGATCCCACACAAAATAAATAGGAAAATGTCAGTCGGTGAATTTTACTTCCACTAACTCATTATTTAGCTTTCGGAACTAAAATAGATTTCGCGAAAGGGCTTTAAACCAATCAAGTACATTTTTTTGCATGGGGTCCTTTGGCTTTTTAGACCACTACTTGCTACAAGTTTTTTTAAATTCCGATTTTCTTCAAAATCGGCTCAAATGGAAGCTTTTGGTACATGCAAAAAGAATTTTTTTGATTTAAAACATTTGTCATTCTATCATCCATGCATACCCTTTATATGAACTATTCAGTTCCAGGTATCTCACCAGGACGAACGTTTGCGGACCCGAAGTTCTTGAAGAACTCATCATTGAGAGGATCATCTTTTAATATAGGAACACTTACGTTGGCATTGTTGCCATTTATGAGTAACTTTACTCTTCCATTATTATGATAAACATACGCTCGACGAGTCATGAATGGAAATAATGTTCCATTTTGAAGTAATCCAATGACGTGCTGACGATTGTTATCTGTTCCTACCCAATAAAAACCTGGTTCTAAATTGTAGACCTGGATCATAGACGTGGTTGCGAATCTTTGATATGCACGAACTTTAAGTTGAAGGGGAGGAGGATGAACTGCGTTGTCCTTAAATGGCCAACCTAATTCTGGAAGAAGAAAGTGTAAGTAGAAAATTAATTATTGTATTAACTATTAAACTAATCTTAATATATTTTGATTAAATCATATCCCCTAGTATAATATCTCACAGATACTCTAATGTTATAATTTGTCCTACTGTAGGGTAGCTAATGACCCTGGCAGTTGATGTAACTATAAACATTTCATTAATATAAAAAAACTGATTCTTGAGCACTAACGAGACTTACAAGGAAACCATTTAAAGGAGTAAATCTCCGAATTTCTTCATTTTTATACATGTTGTAGGGCATGAAAAACTCAGTGACACGTGTTTTTTTTATCTGCGAAAAAGCACTTCTAAGGGATGAAAACAACCCTTGAAAATCACCTTCAAATTGTATCTGTGTCAACTTTAATGTAAACCAATCAATTATTTTCTTTCACAATAATTGTAAATTTGTTTTGCATACTAATTTAAGTATTTATAGCAAATGACAATGAGCATTGTATGAAATTTAAAAGTGGAACTAACATAAGGGTAGTTTAACCTCTTACAATTAAAAGGGCGAATTCCGGTTTTTTGCAATTTAAATAGAATATTTAAATGCTCGCCCAAAGTTTCGCACGCTCGGATTGAGAAAATAAGCTAAAGCGCTTGTTTTAAAATAATTTAATAATAATATAATATCTTAATAATAATAATGGGTGGTTTAACCACCAAAGATTTTTTTCACGTAAATGTGGAAATAAGTCAACATCAATTACTTGTTAACTTTACAACAGAAAAGTTTTTTCGCAGAGTCAGTAAAACTGTCAATTTTTATAACGCAAAGTTTAAAAAAAGATTAGTTTTGTATGGTCACAATACCCTGCACATATTTGAAGTTCAAAAGGAAATAAAATACAAAATAATTTAAAAGAAGGTCATTGATTGCTTTACTTCAAAATTGCTAAAGCTAATTTTTGGGGGGAATTTCAAGGGCTGTTTTCACACATGTTGCCTAGTTTTTGATGCCCTGAAATATGTATAAAATTAAAGAAGATTGGAGGGATTCACCTTCAAAGTTTTCCTTTTTAGATACTAATGAACTAAACACAAGCTTTTAATAACATTGAATAGTCGGCTTACTAAGTTTTCAATAATCTGTAGAGGCTCAATTTTGTCTAATTGAATTAGTTCAATTTCACTAATTTATTGATTTACTAGATAGCTCTTTTCAGCATAAAAATAAGCATTTTTTAAAATTAAAGAATTTCGAGAATAAGAAAAAGTACAGCAGAATTTAAGCATGCATTTTAAATGATAGATATTACGATATTTACCGACAGGATTAGGGAAAACGACTATTAAGGTGAAATGCAGAAGACCAGTTGCTATTTGCATTTTCTTGAAATAAAGGAAACCCAATTATGAAGAATTTGGTGCATAGCTTATCTATTGAATGTTCTTTAGAATATTTCAGTTCTGGTTTATATATCCATTAAATGAGTCGCTATTTGTCTTTCTAAATTATTTGCATTTCATATCTCTGTTTCTCATATACTAAAGACCAGTGGGTTAAAATAACTTACTACGCAATCAAAAGATTACGATTTGTTAAAAAATATAATAAAATTTTTTTCTTCCAATCAAGAAAATAAGATATGCTGATGTAAATGGTACACTATTTTTTAATACAACGAATCTTTTTCACCTTTTATTTCCATTTTTGATCATGCGGATAAAATAGTTTTTCTTCGAGGTATAGAACATTAACAATTTCAGTTTGACTCTGAAAATCTAGTAAAGTTCTGCCATTTAGTTGAATTTGGCTAGTAAATCCTAAAGCTTTTCTAAGTTATAGATTTAGTGGATAGGATAGTGCTTTGGGATAAGTGTTATTTATAGTAGTTGCCGTGAAAAAAATCAGGTCTCTGAGAAAAAAGGTTCTTTATGAATTCGGTAATTAAAATTATATTATTAGACATGTTTTACAAATGTAAAGCATAATTTTTATGCAGGAAGTTTCGTATTTACAAAAAATAATTCTGACAACAATATTTATAATCGCGTTTATAATCAAGATTTTTTACGGTCGTTTTTTATTATCCTTTAATAATAGTTAAATTTTAATAAATAATAGCTTTTTTGAGAGGAACATATTTCCTATGACTGCATTTTTTTAATTTTAAAAATAATAAAATATTGTATTTGTATTTATTAGCAATAACCCAACAGTTTTACACCAATAATAGAATTGAATTTCAATATAGCGTTTTGGTGTACGTGTGCTATAAATATAATATATAATTAAAATTATGTACGAAAAATAGTTTCTTCATATAGGTTTTCAGAGTTTTAGGTAGTTTGATTAATCAAAATACTAACAATTTGTTTCGAAATTTCCCTGAATATATCAAATGATATGTTATAAATATCCTCATCAGAAATACCTGCTCTGTATATTATGTCCAAGTTACTACTGATTCTATTCATCGGAGACATATGCATAACGGTTTTTGTTGTCAGAGTTATATACATAATTTCCTCGTTTCTGTGATTACTTCTACGTATTTTAAATTTTAGTTTCTCTAAAAATTCTGGGCATTGTATAAGTCCCCATATTAATTGGGAAAGGAACCATAAAGATAACATTAAATGTCTTTCCGAAATTGTAAAACAGTTGAATCTTTTACATAAATCTGCATAGTTTGAGCCTCGTGGAGGGTAGGCGCCATCTTTTTTATAAGCTAGGAATTTAAGGAATCTTTCATGTACTTGTTCCAAAATATCTGTTGCGTTTTTCTTGTGCTGTGTCCATACGCCTGATATGTATTCTAATCTTGACCTAACGTGAGCATTATATAATATGACTAGCGCTTGTTTATTAGTAAAATCTTTACATGTTCTAAAATTAAAGCTTAATGTTTAATTGGCAGTTCTAATAATTTGTTCCAAATGTTCCCTGACTATAAACAGTGAATCAAAGAGGACAAATGGATCAAATGGATGCAACATTTTGATACATATATTCATGAGCAACTTGTTTCAAATTTCGAGATCAATTATCTATCATAAAATTAAGGCTACTCGATATATTATAAAATTATGTATACCTCTGACCTGAATGGTGATCAGTAAAAATCGTTTAAAATTAAATAGTTAATCAAATGTTCAAAAAAATATATTTAGTTAGCACCGTTTATTTAAATTTATGACAATTTAAGTTGTGAAAGTTTGTTTACAAAAAACATTAAATCTTGAAGCAAATGAAAACAGCTGCAGCTATTTAATACACCAATTTTAATGTGATAGTAAATAATGGAAATAGATCGTTTAGACAATAAAATAAATGTTCTACAATCAATAATCGAATTTGAATGATAGGTATTATATTTACCAATATGCTCAATAAAACCCACCAAAATGACATACGATGAAACCTATTTTTGAATAATTTCGATAAAAGCCTCACTTTTTATAGTATTTAAACTAATTAAATTTTAAATAGAAAAATTTATTCACAATAAGAATGCAATATGCAATATGCATCTAGAGCTTTAGCACGTTTCGCAACTGTTTTTGCAAAATCAAGAAGCCTACCTCTCTAAAAGTGGATATAAAAGTAGAGTGCTTCATCAACCGCTGCATTACCAACCCTGAAAAAAATGGTACAGCTGTTACAGCTTAAAATATATTGCTAGAGAGATATGGCTGAATTTGCAATAAAGTTTAGGCAAAACTGCAAACTAGATTGCTAAGACATATAAACCGTTTGTCTCCTGCAGACAGAAAATTTGGGAGATAATTCTATCCTCATTTGCTAAACATTATAGCTGTCATGATTAAACAGCATATTTCCTCTAATTAATTTTTTCGAGCAGGTAATTCGTTTAGACGCAGCAGCTATATTGCTTTACCTAGTAAATTTAGATTCTGTGGCAATACGAGTATTGTAACATTAGAAACTCATATTTACAAGTAAACATAAACCCAAAGAAATTTTTATTAATTTACTGATATAAATATTTATTATCTAGTACAAATTCTAGCCTAAAATAACTGTAACATCAGTTTTATGGCTATAATTACCACCTTACATTAGCTCGAACAACACAATGCCCGGCATTTTCGTGAATGCAAGCAGATTGTTCCTCGTGTCTTGTGGATTGTGAGAGTAAAAAAATGAACAATCGTAAGCAGTAATTCAATAACAATGTTGGAAACGATTACGGAAAAAAGAGATACTTTAATCAGCTGGAATCTGGAGAATTATATTGAAGTTTTCAAAGGTAAGTGAGTATTATTTTATTTTTGAGCGTATAACCTCAAAAAAATTTTTACAACTTTTTCTCGATACGCCCTAATGTAAATATTGCTATGTGTCGACTATAACTTGTTGTTTTCAATGTAAGGTTTTTAATTGTTAAGTCATGTATGCAGCTAGATACGCTGTCATGTTTAGAGCTACCTCTACAGCATCGATTGTTCAGTCTATGGTACTGCAAGAGCTTTGGTTGATTCAAGTCTAATGCTAAGAACGAAAATTCATAGAAACCTTGTATCAACTGAACAAGAAGATTGGACCAGCCAAACAGAATTCATGCTGTTCACGGACAGGATTTGAAAATGGGCCCACGAACTAAAGATCTACAATGACATATTGAACAATTGAAAACTGCTCAGAATCCAGCAGCACATTGTTGATAAAATGCAAGGATAAGAATATAGAAGAGGGTGGGGTGCGTCGGGAAAAATTAGCAACTGCTTCCTGACCAATCGTGCCTTTTCAGCGATCTCCCTGTTTTTATCACAAAACAAAGCAGGGTTAATATGGACGATGAATGAACTTACGGCCCTTAATATCGCAACTTGTACGATCATGCATATTCAGAAGAGCGTGCATATCAATTCGTTTGTTCCGTGATTAAACATCTCCTGTCGCCAAGGCGGACGCAGACTTCTAAATCTCCAGTGTCTTCATAACCAAGTTGTTCTAACTAGAGCTTACCTCTTTGCCAATGGGGGAGACCCTCTCCTAACATGGTCAGGAACCACGACATGATTGCCAGAGGAGATTTCCTTTACAAAGGAAAATTTTTTTTCCCCTTTTTCCAAAGCCGTCGAACAGGCGGCCGAGACAAGTAGCCTGAATTTTAAAATAAAAAGTGAGGAAAGTCCATTACTCCAGCTACATCCTTTGCTTCTTAACCCCAATTAAAGACATCAGACCTTGAGAAATTACTTTAATAGCTACTGTATAAGAAAATGCACGGAAACTTTCACAGTAATGTAGAAGAGCACTGCTTGGCAAAAGAGCAAACTTTTGCTTTTCTCAAATCGTAAGGGCTTCATTTAGGTACAAAGGGGTTCATTGTCGGTACTTTAGGACAGTGTAATTTCCACCTTTATATACTGTGGCCGCATTGTATGTCAAGAAGTTTTCAGCGATAGGTACGGAGCATGTAATGCACAAGATCAGTACATAAAAAGCACACCATCTGCTGTAGTATCATCTTTGTCGCTTTTTTGGTGCTCTTACTGTCAATTGTCCAAAATAAAAAGTTCCGAATTTTCTGGAACTATGATTTGCGAACAGCATCCTCCGTTGCCTACTCAAAGCCTGATTTTTTTTCCATAAATTCAAAATATAAGCTATACTTGTGATCGAATTCGCGGCTCTGGCCGCATATTCTATGCGTCTTATAACTTTTTCATAAAGGTTATTCCAAAGTGCTTTGAGAGCCATTAATGAAAGCAAACGCGTATATATGAATAACCCTACTTGATAAAATCCTGGCCGTAAATAGTGCATATGTTTCACAACTGGGCTCAAAAACCTTTGGTAATGATGAACATTAGGCAGACGGGAAGCAGTGTGAATTGCAATCAGTTTATGTGGCCAACCTAATTCTACAAAAATAAAATATAGGTAGGAAATTTATAATTGTATTATATAATAAAGTCATTTATTAAAAGTATTATAGTCTATATTTTAAAAGGCAAATGAACCAATTAGCACAAGAGAGCCTCGGTGGCTCAGTGGTTAGACGCTCGGACTTCACCTCAGAGGTCCGGGGTTCGATCCCTGAGCCGG